>CAJPEV010002002.1:0-52859 GCA_905338385.1 Darwinula stevensoni
TCTTCAGTGCTCTCTGTCGTCTTCAGTCAGGTGCATAGCTTCGACGGTAGATGTCTCCCGTGAGCCCTGATCTGCACCCTCAGATCTTTTCTATCGAAATCATCTACTTAATTTGTCCTGAGGACAAGTAAGGATTTTCGTACCATACATAAGGAAAACTGCCACCAGGTAAAGTGAAAAAATTTGAGTCCGAATTTTAATTTATTCCTTTATATTCTCATTAATGATGTCTGATCAGCATGTCTGGATACAACTATATTGGTTGGAGGCCTGAGCCCATACTTTTTGAAAGGCATAAGACTACATCATATCACCCATGACCTCTCGTGTGAAAGTGCTAAATTTCGTCCCTTGGAGATGTGTCTCCTATGATGGGGCCCCCTTAATCGTTACTCTTCAATCGATCAAGAACGTTAGATTAGGTGTTCCTAGTTAAAATAGAAACATCTATGAAAGCAAAGGGTTCTCTTGTGCGATAGGAAATGAGTCCATTGCGGATTGGAAGGCCCCAACAAGTACTACCTGAAACTTCTCACTTGTCCCAATGGGATATCTCTGGGACATCCTTCGGATATACTTGGGATGTCTTTACCTCCTGACATTGTGATATCCCTGAGATGTCCCCACAAGTAATGTCTGGGACTTGCCCCAAGGGGATATCCCTGGGACATCTCTGGGATGTGCTATTTCTTCAAGAAAGGGACATCCTTGGGCCCAGACATTTTGATATCCCTAAGATGTCCCTACTCCTTGTCTCTGGNAAAGGGACATCCTTGGGATGTCATTGGGCCCAGACATTTTGATATCCCTAAGATGTCCCTACTCCTTGTCTCTGGGACATCGCACTTGTCCCAAGGGGATATCTCTGGAATATCTTTTGGATATACCTGTGTTGTGTGGGTACCGTGACTTCACCGATGTTGACCCCCTCCAGGCCAAGGCTGCGCCTACAGATCCAGTCCATGTACACGAGGAGCATGAAAGGAGAGAGGACACAACCCTTTCGGAGTCCAGCGCGTACCAGAAAACAATCCGAACTCCTCCCGCTCACTCGAACGCAGCACCTGATTCACTGTATAGGGACTGAACGGCCCGCAATAGCTGACCCTTGATCCCAAACTCCTGCAGCACTCCCCAAAGCTTCCCTCGGGGCACACGGTCGTACGCTTTTTCGAGGTCTACAAAGCACATGTAAGCATCTTTGGCGTACTCCTAATGTCTCTCGAGGATCTGATGGAGAATGAGCAGCTGGTCCGTGTGCTGCACCCTTCACGAAAGCCGCACTGCTCCTCTTGTATGGCTTCACCCACAACTGCCCGAGCTGGTCGTTTTAGTCTTTTTTTTAAGTTATTATTAGTGGTAATGTTTCTGAATTGTAAACAAATCAATTGGGTATTGAAACCCTTTTGGCATGAATCTTGACAATTTCCATCCCCCCCCCTCTCCACCTCCCAAGCCACCAATGTACATAAAGCTTTTTTCCGGCTCAGGCTCATTCCATATTTAAAGCAGAACGATATCTTCGGAAAGAGTCAAGTAACTTGTAATCTAAATCATATTCCGTCCCTAACATTGCAGACATTGTTTAAAACTATATTAAATGATAAGCAAATGCAGTTTCGGTCAAACTTCCTCATTGCGTACCACTCAATAACTCCGACTCCACTCACTAAAATCCAGTCTCTAAAGTTTGCTATTGGAAAAGAGTATGGGTATGTATGAGTATGGGAAAATGAGTATGTATGACTACACGCAGTCGATGCTCGATATAACGAACTCAAAGGGACAGGCTAAGATTTTCTAGCGTCAACTGTATCCTTCTTTCCCCCCCCCCCCCCCTTCATGCTGCACTCTCTTCCGAGTCATGCAAATCCACTTAGCCACCCTCAGAAGCAAGAGACTGATTTGATTGTTTCAAGGGAAACGCATTGAGATTTAATTCAAACCCCTTGATTTTCTCCCGCAATTATAAGTTACTGTGGATGTATTGGCAAGTTGCAGAACCCGCAAAGATTGGGGCTACAAACGGCATTGGCTGCTCGACCAACCATTTTCTCCGGGACCATGGTGTGGTGCACTTGAACGGTCACGTTCCTTTGTAAGGATGCTTTTCCATCAGCGTTGTGAAATTAACGAGCTACCACCGGGTGGTGCATAAAAAACGCGCCGAGATTTTTAGGCTTATTTCTCAACTTCCAGATGAGGCAGAGGCCCCCCAAATCATATGTATACATTTATCTTTCCTCTCGGCCCCATGAAAACTATACATTTCCAACTATCAGAGTAGACCCACAGCGCTTTTTCGATCGAGACACCTCAAAACTTTTCATATGCACAGTTTGGAAAGAAGTGCTACTGCACAAGTGCAGCATGACATCAAGCTGACGTCTTTCTTAGCCATAAAAGTCTAGCTGGTGAATTAAGTAATCCAAGATGGACCACTCCTTTGCCGAACAGAGAGCCAGTGTTCAATAGGTCTGGAATTATATAAAGTGGAAAAGATCCGCAAGTCCATCACGTAAGGGAAAGCGAGATCACGTGCCGTATGCAACGCCGAAGGAGGATCCATCGCGCATATTTACGGATGAGGCATATGAAATATTTCGTGATGTCTCAGTCGAACAGCTGCTGTGGCTAGAAAAGCTACTTGGTAGCTAGAAATTCATGGTTTACATGGGCCTGAGAGGAATGACAAATGGATACTTGGTATGATTTGTAGGCCTCTGCCTCAACTGGAGAAATAAACGCGAGAATCTCGGCACATTTTTTATGCGCCACCCGGAATTTTCCGCCATATGGAACCTTACAAGGATGAGAACGTGAACCAGATAGGGCTGAGAAACGGACTTAATGGAGGGAGATAAGTGGAGTTCCTAATGTGGCGTGTACGTGTTAACTGCATGGACACGGACATTAAGCAAGAAAAAAAAGTCTCTTGCTCCTAATGGATACAAGCGTGAGATTATTACGTTGTTCTCAATGACTTGCCATTACGAGGCGGGGCAAGAAGCCCATTCCTTCTTTCTGTCTTCGTTGGCATTTATAATAGGTAACATGGGGTGAAGCGCATTCGTTTCAAAAGTGGATGCGCCCCAAATTTGAAAAAATGCAAATTACAGGCATAGGGTCCCCAGCCACTAACAGTTGCTGCCGTGGACGCTGTACTCAGGTGCTAACAGATGATGTTAGAACAAATTCCTGAAATTTCTGACCCGAATTTTTAGTCTCTTACATTATATCTTTTATCGTTTGCTTCGAAAGAATTATTGCCTCGGCCGTAAGTTGACCGGACAGTGTTTTTCAACACTGGGCCGTGAAACTTTATATTACATGATAAAAATTTGGATCGGTCGGTGGCTTGATATGCATGATGATTTCAGTTGAAATCTTTCGATTCATTTGCCGATGTCAAATTATAAAAGCTTCTCAAACAGAAGTGACAAGCAGCACGAGGTGCGAAGAACAATGGAAAGGTCTACATTATGATTCAACTGTAGCTGTTTCTTACTCTTTCCTGATCCTTAAGATTGATGATGGCAGAATACAAGATACACGAGTGAATTACACATTCACTTAGGAGGCTATATGTAGCTCCACCAGATATTTAATTGTGAAGTGATCATCAATCTCATCAGTGCAGGGCTCTGTGACAGGAGAGATGCAGAAGACAATGATGGATGCTCTAATGTTTCGATTATCCTAATGGGATTCAATCAAGAAGAAGGCTATCAGTTCATCGTCAGCAAGGATAATTTTTCACACATTTTTACCAAGTCTTCGAAATCGTTCTACCTATCCAGCAGTGAAGTCTTCATGTACCACATCTTTCTTCATGAAATAAAGCAATTCAACATCTGAGTAGCTTGGGTAGGGCGTTGAGGGCTTCTCCCTAATCTTGACTTAATGGAAGTGTGATGAACCAGGGGATGCCGACTCGTCACCCAGTGACTTAAGCCGGATTGGGGGCTAGTGCTGCAATTTCCTTGGATACAAGTGGGTTCCAGTGGTGGTGGGCCTTGCCTTTCCTGTTGTACTCCTGCACGCCACTGGGGTCCCTTGAGCATATTCCTCTCCGTTGGTTACGCCACAGGGAGTGGTATTGGTATCTTACATAAAGTGTATATAGATGTCTCTGGAGAGGCCTTCGCTGCCTCAAGACTTACAAGTGCTTCCGCCATCTTGGTGAAATCTCGCACGTGGGAATGAATAGCATGATTGGTTGGGTCCCGGCGTGGAGGCCCCCAGGCATATAGCTTGGGGAAAGTTGCCTCTTTTGCCCTCCCCCTCTCCATGTGTCTGCTATGAACTCCTTGCTCGTGCGACTTCAGTAAGATGGCGGCCGCGCCTGGAAGGATGCAGCGCCTCGCGCCATAGGGGAGGCTCTCCATTATACACTCTCTATGGTATCTTACCATTGATGGCTCGTAAGTTTTCTCTCCACATAAGATTGGGTTGAATTATTAATATTACGGCCACAACATCAGCTCCAAATCCAGAACACCAAGTTCAATTAACCCGTTGGGTCCTAAAGGTCCTGTTACACTAGGCGAGTACTCGCTAGGGCTACTCGCTTAGGGTAACACCCCACTCGCTAGCATCCGCTACGAGTTTGGAAGATTCCAAACTTTAGGCAAGTATTCGCTAGCAAGAACCGATAATAAAAAAGCAACCTCGATGCAAGATGGAGCCCCACTCTTCCCATGACAGGAGTTGAAAAGGTTAGCGCGAAGTGTCTGGTATGAGTTCGGGATGCGACTATAACAGTCGCCGTTCAACGCCAGTGTCGCTGCTGCCCTCTTGGGGTATGGCAATATCAGGAAGAGGGGTAGGCGCAATGGACGAGTTTGGACGATGCTCCGGTCCTTGAAAAGATCTACTCTGGGGGCGCACAATTGCTTAATGCCCCAACTAAAAGAGTCTAATCCCATTCACGTCGCTGGCTTTCTTCGAATGGACGAACCAACCTTCCAGAGACTCTTAGAGAAGGTAGCTCCAAGGGTAACTAAGAAGAAAACGATTCTGAGAGACCCAATCCCATCAGAGGTATTGCTCATTCCATTCTTTCATCACCTCGTCAGGTGTGAGAGTATTGACTCCATGTGAAACTCAGGAGATTGTGTTATGGCCACTTCAGTGGTTGGAGTAAATTAAATATGAAGTGAGTGGTTCGTGAATCTTCGGAAAATAATCATTTGAACAGTTGAAGATTTCTGTTTTGGCTTTCCTTGGCCTCCTAAGTGTCATTCTGACAGTTGGCATACCATCACAATGTCGACTAGATCCACCGTAACTGACGAGAACTACTTTTGGTGGGCAGCCATCATCTTTGCATATTTCATATTCATCGACATATGTACACAGGTACTAAAAAAAATTCCCCATTCGTGAAATAGATGGCTGGGAGTTGAAGCGAGTAATTGGTAAGCCCTCGCTGGCGAGTACCCACCAAGTGTAACGGTCTTAACAACGAGTTTGGCTCGTTTTAAATGGAGATTCTAGGCTAGCAGTAGGCCATTTAAATGAGGATTTAAAGTGTCAATCGTGCCACCTACTTACACGATCAAGGCAAGCCAGTATCCACTACTTGGATACTGGCTAACGTTTAGTTCGAACAGTATTAATTTAATGATGCGTTGCCATCTTAAGTTCCTAAATCTTAGGGATTCAAACCACTAAGGTTAGTGTGTACAGAATATCTCATTCAAATGGAGGCCTGTCCCTCACATACACACCCTGCACTTCACTATTGTCGTCAAAATTTCCAAAATTCATTGAAAATTGGACCGCAAGGAATACATTACCTTCCCGCGAGGATGCAAGCACCTAGAAAATTGCAAGGCTAAGCGCAACTTGTTTCGTAAACTCTCTTGAACATGAATAAACTAGTGCCCATTCTTGCAATTTTCTCTGGAATTGTGATAATCGAAATAGGAAGCGAAGTTAATGAAAGATTGCCTGATTGCTGAATCATTACTGCAGGAGGATTCATTTCCTACTCCGTTGAAGATGGCCAGATACGTTCAACACGAATATTATCCTATGGAGAAACCATATGCGTGGGAGTTCTTGGCGATGCTACACAGAGCCCATCAAGTGACTTCTTATTGGAAACTTTTTTAAATTCTTGAATGGGGGGAGGAGTACGTTGTGCGTTGAAAATAATTATAAACCTCGAAATGATATTACATCTTATTCTCTTTTCGCTTTGGTGGGACTGAGGATTTTTCTGACCCTAGTTTGGGATTAAGCAAATCAACAAGGTGCTTCAGCATGCGTTCTATTGGCACTCAAAAAATTAAAATACCAAAGGCATGTCCCTGGCTGGTCTAGTTTTTGGAACAAATGGATCTTCCAAATGTTTGCAATGTTTTTCTTGATTCGCTTCTTTTACGGAGGGCCCAATAATACAAATTCGAGAAATCACTCATGTGAATGTAACTCTCGAGGTGTACAACGAGGCTCCCTTGTGCTCGGGTTTTTAAACATAGGTCAGAGATACTAATTCTCAGTCAGTCTAAAGCGAAAGGAGGAAATGTTATGTTGCATCATTCTGAGGTCTACAGATGTCCTCCGCACAAGGCTACTTCAAAGTCAATATTTTTTTAAAAAGCTGACCGTAGTCACTTCATGGACACCCTGTGCTTCAACACTGTATCAAAACAAAGTTCATTACAGCTCACCTCGTCCAGCGAAAGCAGTGATCTTGGTCTTGTTTTCAACTCGCATGGCGACACTTTAGTCAGAGTGAAACGGAAGAAAAAACCACAATGGAGAGCTTGAAAGTGGAAGTGAAGTGAGGGAGATGGGGAGAGGGGGCGTGACAGGACCGGTTTTTTCTCTTCCCTTCATATAAAGTAGAGAGGCTCTACATCACTCTTTTACTGGATTGACGTCATAAATAGCCAAGATCAAGGTCATAATTGCCTTCTCTTCTCAAAGGCTGTTGGGAACATTCCCATTAGACTCGGATTACACAAATCATCATGCTCAGCCCAAACGCTAAGGTCAACGAGTACGGTACAGTGCATTCAACTGGGGCGACCAGTTCCTCACATAAAGAATTCTACGCTTCACTGTCACTTCCATTTAATGTGTTTGATGGTATCAGCCAACTCCAGCCGTGAAGTTGCTCGACGACTTCCTCACGCATCATAACGGACAGGATTTCCTTGAATGATTCATAGCTAGGAATACGAGGTCCGTAGAGGCAAGACAAGGTGACCTAAGTCAGAAAAAGGCATAAAAAAAAGATGGCCTGCCCAAGCATCACCAAATCAGATTCGAAGGCTTATTCCTCGTAAACGGTTCACGGTTGGCTCATAGCCGTTCCAATCATTTACGATTCATTACCGTAATACAACGGCATTTTCCTTCAGCTCGGCTCTCAGTAATTATATCGGTTCCGAGAAGCATTGAAAAGTAATAGAATTAGAAGACTGCCAATCCAAGCAACGTATCCAGGTGGAAACGACATTATCATTCTGTTGCAAGCCATTAACTGCTGAAAAAAAATATAAATACAATACTTGATTGCGTAGGTGACAGTAAATTATGGACATTGTTCAAGAGAACCCTGGACAGGTACGGCGACTTTATAAGCAAGAACGAAGCAACCATAGTTCACTTAGATCACTTAGAATGGTGTCTACTCACTCTCTCTCTCTCTGTCCATCAAGATTTGAACGGCATTGAATATATTACTTTGCAAGCATTCACCCCATTTCGTTGCCAGGGTAAGGAGAAACATGTTATTGTAATTTTAAGTGTGAGCTTCGCCGATCGGTATGTATCCAAAAACATTGCAACAGGAGTCTAAAATCCTTCGATTCAAAGTAAAGTATGACTCGCAAAGGATAACAACTCAAAAAAGCCATCGAAAAGCAAAGAAGCACAATCCAGGGTGTAAGAATCGCATGTAAAGACATGACGCATTAGAATATACAGGGTATGGCAAAAAGACCCACCGACATTCAATAAATTACTCTCTTTCCTGCCTGGAATGATTTTCACAAAACTTACTCTATGCACAGGCTGATATATTTCCAACAGGCTTTTGAAAATTCATTAAAATTCGCAGAATATAAACAAGGCTATGAGAAATTATTTTAAAACAAGAATTAATAAAATTGACTAATAAATAAATTGACAAAATGTAATATGGGTGTTGGGAACATGTCATGTTATCTATGAGGTCAGTTCAGAGGAAACTGATAGAGAATAAACCCTTTCCTATAGGCTGAAAGTCAGGGTCTTTTTTTTTAATCATACTCTGTAGACTGTAAAATCTCTGAGAAACAATTCTTGCTTGGGAGTTGGGACTCTACTTTTTCTGAAATGGGCGTTCATTTTGACAAAAAAAAGTCATGCACATGATAACCAATCATGAAATGAATCAAAACATCTTCCCTTCCCCACATACTTTTTATTACCTCAAAGGCTTTATGCATGTTTGGTCATCAGAATTCTCAAAGAGAGTGCAAGCAGAACACTATTGGATGTAGTCACCACAAAGATTGACATTGTGCAAATTGGATTTTGCTGTGTTCTACTTTTTATTTTAATTTTAGAGCAGGTAGCAGAGTGATGTTAGAAACATGTGTATTGTCAGGTCATGGACTACCTGTTTGCAGCTCATTCATTGATGTTTACCCCTTTCGTTCTGCTCCAGGGTTTTAAGATATTCTTGTACCTGCTGCAGACAGAAGATCCATGTCACATGACTTTCAGGTCTCATAGATCTTGGAGGAAAAACTTTAGAGCTCATGCATGAATATGATCATGACCTGTGATAGCAAGAAGTGGAACAGAAAGTGCCATTTCCACTCTTATTGTGAGGTACTATCATTTTTCCATGCCTCATGATAAATAGGACAGGTTTGTTCATGATCTCAAACCAGCTCAGGTGTGAAGATGTCAATTATTCTCATTTGGAGGATATTTTAAACTGAACAAGTAAAGATATCTCGAGACTTTCCATTTTTAAATAATCTTTCAGAATATGTCAATTCAGACATAGCCACACAATAACCTTGCTTTTGCTTCCTAGTACTGTAACCATAGGGTGACTTGCAGTACTTTCAGGCTTTTGTTTCATTTATAGAATGAACATTAAAACTAAATTCCTGGGTTCCCATAAATCACAGAAAAATCACCATTAGAGCAAGCATCAGGTCCACAAAATGTCAGGTCCAACACTTTCTTTTCAACATACATGAACCTCTAGGAAAAGAGCATTCAAGACTTTGGCAAATGGAACTTTCAGTCACAGCTGAAGGCTAATTCACAGCCTTTATATGTTGAGTCATCATTTGTAATAGTGTTAATTATATTTTGTACATGAAATATACTACTCCAGATATCATATCCAATGCTCAAGACTGGTAATAAAAAAAATTAACTGATCCCATCACCATACACATTTCCAGCTTGCAGATAATGTCTTGTGAGAGAACTAAAAAGAATCTGTTGCAAAGAATTGTCATCATGAACAATGCCAAACATAACATTCTTGGAGCCAGTATTTAGGTTGTAAAATTAATGTTTCAACGAAATCAAAATTTCTGCCTGGATAAATCTTTCTCAAGCATGAAACTTACTTTTCAGAAATGGAGAAATCAGCAGGAGAAAATTGAAGCAATCAAAATACTCCTGGTTCCTAGGCCCACATGAAAGCCAAAACTGCTGATGCACCTGATATCATGACAACCAGACTAGAAGTATGCTTCCAATATGATTAACTGTGAAAAAGCCTAATTCATACGCCATAAGGCAATCCAAAAATTAAATTCTCCAGTCTGAAATCATGAAAATAAGTAGTGATTCTTCTACTAATTACCCAATAGGACAACAGTCTCTTTGATTCTTTAGTCTAAAAGGAAAAACAGAATCTTACTCTGTTCCCACTGAGTCACTGTTATTAATACATATGATACATCTGTTCTGATTCATCTACTCACTACCACTATATCAAATCTTGGCTTTATCCTAATGTGTTTATTCCTGATGCGCTTACAGATAGGGGCATTATGCCTCCATGCAGTCTCTAAAGTTGTTACTGCTAGAAAAGAAAGTAATGCTCAAGAACCTCAATGGTTGGGCATGTTTTTTTTCTCAGCAGCTCAGCTAGCTCTGCTGAGGCCTCCAGCATCCCATGACGTCATGTTAGGGCTGAGCTGCTCAGCGCTCCCATAGTTTGCTATGTTCTGCTGCCAGCTGCTTGCCCAAGAGTGACGTCATTCGATGACGTGGTCGTGCCTAGCCAACGCGTCTTTTTCGCTAGCAGCTGCTAGCGGCTGGAGAAAAAGACGTGCCCGTCTACTGGTTATGGATTCTACTACAGCTGTCATGATAGGTTCATTAATACTGCCATCAATAGTTTTTCAGCCATCACAATGTATCAGCAAAATTTTTTATGGGGATTCAGACAAGTCCCATTGGATTGAGATGAACACAGTACAATACCGTCTGCCTGGGTGGGGAAAGAAAGTGGTGGCATGACCCGCATGGGCTTGCAATTTCTTTTCACTATCAAATCCTAGAAATGCTGGGACTGACGATATGAAAGTCAGTCAGGAAGAAAAAAAAATATGTTGGAATCAGGGACAGGAAGTGGAAATGTAGAGGGAGAGAAAATCAGGAATACTTTTTTCTCTTCTGTTTCAACCAGCTTGATCTCATCAGGAGCAAGCTGTGAAAGTGGACTGTTCTTTTTGCTTCCTTGATTTTGAAACATATATTGGTTAATCCCACTCTATATATTTTTTTTAGTTTTAGTCTTTACCTTTAGTATGCAGGCTTAAGTGTGAAAAAATTTTAACCTGGGTTTTTTACATGGATGTCACTTGAATCTAGGGCTATATTGGCAACCACTGGTATGGCACCATCGGTGCCATTGGCCATCAGCAGATTTTCAATATGCCAGTGCCGATGTCCAAAGAAGACCGTGTAGAACAAAGAAAAAGAGAACAAAAAATTATGTGAATGGGGCTTAGCAGCTGATTCTGGCAACAGCAATAGGAAAAAATTAGGGCTATCCTGACATATCCATCAACGAATAGGACATCATTTTCGATAGTTGGGAGCATGGTAGGTTTCATTACTCATAGTGAAGGTCACACCTTCCTTCTGCACTCCCTGATCACAAGCATGAGATTAAGGAAGACGAACTGAGGCCCATACCATGATCATAGCAAGAAACGAGGAAGTCAAATTTCTGCCTTATCATGGTGCAAAAAGACTGAATCCTCCAGCACCTCCCATCACCCCCTGGGTGCATTGATACACTATCAGGTCACTATCAGTTCAGGTCAATGCATCAACTTTTTTTCAAACTGCCATAGTGACAGCCCTAAAATCTACCACTATCATCATATAATGTTTATTAATACTTTCCTCATCTTTAGCACTTCTGGGTGACTTAAAGGGAAGTGCTACATAGGCATAGAGTGAGAAACCTAGCTTACATTAGAAGACCAAGAGTCAGTTAAGTCTGAAGTGTGACTGTCCCCTTTTCAAAAGCAAATAACTGATGTTTTCTTAACATAGGAGAGTTTTCTGACTCCTTTTATCAAATAGTGAAAACAGGGTTCAGTAACTTAGTAAATCAATTAGGCATGCATTACTTGAGAAAAATAGTGCAAAATAAGTTTTTGTCTAGTACATATTAATAGGTTATCAGAAGCTCTTTAGGCAAGCCATTGTTCAGAGTTACATTGTCTGTCAATAAAGCCAGTCCTCCAAGTTCAAAAGCATTGCTTTACTTTTAAGATTCTTTGGATGAAAGGGTGAAGGGATAAGTGAGAGAATTTACAGAAGGGAGAATGCATATACTCTCTTGTTAGAAGGTCATCACTAATGATCACTTTCTCATAAACATCCCAATAAGCAGAGGAGGTGGAACAAGGGAAGAAAAGTGCCTACACCTTCTAAGAATGAATTATGTCCCCACCACAAGTGCTTACAGACAAGAATATGTGTTAAGCATGTTTTGCATGATGCAAAGTAGAGTGATGAAACATGATTTAAACCTCAAATTCAGATGGAAGAAATGAAAATGGGCAGCTTGTGGAAGAGGTAGCAGCTGGATTTTGGCCTCCCCTTCTGAATCTGTTCTGCTGCCACTGCCTGAATACCAGATATTTCACCAGTTTCACAGGCTGCCCTTGACCACATGGTCACCTTGATGTTTTGGCAATTTGGCCTCTGCAAAAAAAAAAAGACTCATTTCTTTTGGCATCTAAATGCCAGGAGACTTCAAACCAGCAATTTAATTTCAGAAGCTGCCTTTTCTAGTAAACTCAGCCTCCTACTACTTCATTTGTAGCCCTAATGGCAGAAATGGCAAAAAAGACTGAATGGTTAGTAAATTACAGGTTTTCCTTCCAGAAGTAAGAAAAACACAATTTCAAAAAGGTAAGCTTAATTCCAAAAAGAAAATTATCCAGGGAGATGGAGCCATTGGTGGGATGGAATGTTAGGCACAACAGTTACATAACACTAGGTCTGGGTCTAGATTACATCATAACCTCTTGCTTGCACTCACTGCATTCAATGCCACCAGCCATGGAAGTTAGGTGGATGAAAATGATCCAGCCTAAAGTTAGCTCTTTCCAAACACTGGTTCCACAAACTCCATTAGATTGACTTGTTCTAATTAAGTGGATGGAAGTCAAGATTACATCTGAAGATCTAACATGGGGTTGCCACCCATTCACAATTAGTATGGACAGTACATATTTCAGATGCAATGTCCATACTGCAAACTGGTCCTAATATGGACACTATTTTGTCCATGTTTTAAATTTAAGATTTCTTTGCTTAATAAAGCTTAATAGCAGCTAATATTGCTATTTTAAGTAAGTTCAATGCAGTAGGCCACTTCATAGTATCGATTGGTGCCTTGGCTTAAGGTGGCTATGGGTATATTTAGAATATTTGTCCATATTCTGTTGAATTCAAAGGTGACAACCCTAGTCTAACGTTAGATTAGGCCGAGTACGCGGAGCGAACCAAGACAGTGCCATGCAATCTGACAACGATTGAGGAACTCACATGGAGCAGAATAAGGCTTTGTATGACATTTTGCGTTTCCCCGTCTGAGTTCGCGGGTGGTACAGAGGCCACAGCTCATCAAATTCTGTAATGAGGTCTCGACGAATGACGTTCTAAAGTGATGGAATGACCTCGTAGATAATTGCTCTGTTGATTCGCCTAATTCAAGAACTACCTCTCTTGCCTCTCTTCTGGTGAATGGAAGCCACCATGTCCTACTCACTGGTTGGACCTTCAGGTGCGCATGAGCGCAATAGAGCCAGAAGTGAAAACTACTTGCAGATGCATACCACTACTTTTTTTTTTTACTTTTTACCGAACACTTCCATAGAGAGTCCAGAGAAACCAAGGATTGTTTTTCCAGTATGAAGAAAAGGTGTTCAACATACTTCCCTTCCCCTTTCCCCCCCACTTCTAAAAAAAAAAAGGAAACTAGAGTAA
This sequence comes from Darwinula stevensoni, assembly GCA_905338385.1. Lineage (NCBI taxonomy): Eukaryota > Metazoa > Arthropoda > Ostracoda > Podocopida > Darwinulidae > Darwinula > Darwinula stevensoni. The sequence continues at coordinate 13,492 of CAJPEV010002002.1, forward strand.
GAAGGAAAAGATGCATGACATGTATAACTTGTCCCCAGAGTTCCCGTGGACGCGCCCCCCCTCCCCCTTTTCCATCCACAATACACTTATGGTTTTAATTATTCAGGAGGGCACCCTGAATTATTGACATTCGTTGCTATCGAGAGTCGAGGGGAAATCTATCTCCTGTATAAATATAAATATCCCTGTGAAGTCATCTGACTGTGCCCCGATGGATTTCTGCGTGTTTGGAGCCCTCAAACAGCGTCTCGCTCGTCGAAGATTGCCAACTGTGGCCGGTCTATGGAAAGCTTGCAAGGAGGAATGGAAGAAACTTCCTCTCTCCGTGATCCGACGAGCCCTTATCCAAGGGAAATACCAGTGCCGAGCTGTGTATAAAAACCACGGCAAGCCTATCGAGCATTGCAAGGCATTGTACAAAAATAAATTAAGGATTTCTTGCGAATTGAAAAGTGTTCAAATCAGGCGTGAACAGGTCTCGTAGGTGCAAATTCCCTTACATCCATCTCTTCTCAAAATGCGGTAGACCGCAGGCACCGCATCCGTTCGATACCTGAGTGGTTTGGTGTTCTGAGTGAAACTCAAAAGCAAGGGATCGAGCCTGAGTGGCGATAGGTTCCTTCTCCTCTTGAACGACGACTCACCTGCGTTCATGACGAGTATCTGCTATGTGTTGGGGTAACACACAACAAACCCAAACAAACAAATGTGCCACGTCTATGAGGTACGGATGCAGTACACCTTAAAAAGTCACTCGCGCTGGTCATGGCCAAGGCAATCCTTGAGTTCCCCATAAGGCCTCCATCAGGACCATTGAGGGGGATCCAAGCAGGAAGGATCGTGATCTCAGTCGTGATTCATGTACCAAGCAGGAACCCAACTTCCTCTCCCAAGTATCGTAGCGCGTCCGTTGTTCGCCGCATATCCTCTTTTTTTTATAATAGAGATCTCGCAGGAACACGAAGCATCGTCACAACCTGTCGACACCCAGTAGTTTTCAATGTAATCTGGGACCCACTTTATAAATAAATATTTCATTCAAGGGGGAAATCATAAATAGGTATCGAATATATAGATAGATCGCTCTTGAAATGCTTCTTCAAGATTCAAGATCTTGAATCTTGAAATGCTTCTTGGCAATGGAAAGCATGAACTGCGTCAATAGGGATATGCTGGATGGCGTCTGAATCCGACTAAAATGTCCAACTGTGACTTCCATCATTCCCCGCAACTCTAGTGTCTTTCTAAGTTTATGGAGACAACGTCTGCGCAAACCTGAGTGAAACATATCAAATTAGCTCTTGTAACTTTGCACACACACATTATTGATACCAAAAAAACGCAGAAAATTTGTAAGATGTTGAGAATCCATTTTCTACCCAAAGCCTAGAAATCGGATTGTATCAATAAATTAAGTAATTAGCGGCTGAGATGCAAGAGAGCTACCGAATACAATACGGTAGGCTAAAACGTTTATACAATGTTTTTCACTTGAGTTATACAATTTGTCACTTGACTCTGGCACCCAAGCTTGTGGAACATCCCATGCACAGGTATCTGTCAAGTGAAAACTTGTCTGACTCGAATCTGGAAAAACAGGTAACTACAATTGAATAGGAATTTTTGCCGCATTTAGAAAACATTTTTTGTATTCAAGGTAATACGGCACCTAAAACTGAATGGTTATACTTGTTACACACGATAGGATGATCTACATTGCAAAGGGTTATGGCAACGAGTCCAATTGCGTCCAGAGACGTCATCGAAGCAATAACATAGATCTCATCTAATAAGAGTTCACCGGCTTGTTAACAATCGGTAAATGAGGTCAAGTGCTGAAAGCGAAATGCACATTCTGATGCATTCTAAGGAATAAGTATTTTTTACTCATTCATTTTAATGAAAGTTCGTTGAAAGAGTTCTTGGTGTCATCCAGGAAAAATCACCTCTAAGGTTCCCCTAACCCTTTTGTTTCCATTAAGGCGATAAGGTCCTTTAGAGATCCACTCACTGGGCATGACTTGCTACAAGGCCATCGTATTTGTGAAAACTTTTTAAGAGTGCATTCCAGAAGGCTGGCCTGCAACTCAGTTATCTCATTTCGCAGTTGTGTGTTCAAAATTTGATCGCTCCATAGACAGGCGCACGACGAAGTGCGACTTTCTGCGGTAGTCAATGCTTTTTCCGCTTGCGCTGAATGTTGAAACTTTCAGTTCAGTAAAACTTCGGCTTACCTCACTCCGATCAGACATGATCACCTCTCTACTGTCTTAAACCTCCATACCAAAACCTACCAGCTAACATTCCAGAATTGTTTGTCCTTGTGTATTATTTATATCGGGTGGTGCAAAAAAAAAAAATAGCGCCCTGTTTGACAACTTATGGAATCGATTGTGGAAATTCTAGGTTCGTAATGTTTTTGTATGAAATTTAAATAATTATAAAATTTGTTTCCTGAGAGTTTCACATGTCTAGGTTGTGTCAATATTAAACGACAGTAGTTCAAAGTACAGTCATAAAATATAACTTTTCCACGCATGATGTGAATACGGTCTCCACACCTCTCAAAAGATTCTCGCCTTGAACCACGAAGGCTGTTTTTCGTGTTGTATCCTCGTCGCAGAGAAGTGTTTTTATGCCTCAGGTGAAAAGGTAAGATCTGAATTTGATGGTGTGTTTATTTAACCCTGTCTCAGTTAAGAAAAACCTATTTTCTCTCTCGCCTCGCCTTGGGGGTTGGGGAAGGAGGGGAAAAAAAGGCTTTTCTTAACTGAGACAGGGTTTTTCTTAACTGAGACACTTAATAAAGTGGCTCTCAAATTTCCTTTCACTCCCATTGAACCTTTTCATGCATCTAGGGCAGTGTTTCCCAAACGGTGTGCCGCGGCACACCTGTGTGCCGCCAGCAAACCTTAGGTGTGCCGTGGGATTTAAGAGTTGAAAAAAAAACTAGAAATTAAAACTAAAAAACTTAAAAACAAGAGGGAACGCCATCTCTCAGTGGAAAACGAGCTGAGAGTTGCACTATCACGCCTCGTATCAAACTGCTGCGTTCAGCGAAGCAAGCACAAGTTTCCCATTGAAGGTAATTGGCTGGGTGTGCCGTGGAAAGTTCAAGTGTCCTTATGTGTGCCGCAAATAAAAAAAGATCGGGAACCACTGATCTAGGGAGTCACGACCCCCACTTTGAGAACTTTAACTTAAGAGCGCAAGTACTGGGAAGGAAAGAGAATTGTGAGTTTCCTATGAAATCATGGACTAAGTTCTATGGAGTCTCTTCCTTCCCAGGCCTTCTTTAACAACACCCTTTAACACAGTGACTTTTCATTTTAAAAGATATGACATAATGACACAGCACAGTCAAGGACATTGCAATAAGATTGCTATTATAACAAGCAAGCGTTTTGGCAAAAAATAGGGCGCATCTGTAGATTACTGCTGAAACCGTTGCCTCCCGAGGCGCAGTAAAGCGAATTTATCAAGTTTCAACGACTGCTGCTCTTTACCCAAGCAACCTTGATACTTCAGAACTTTCACCATATAAATTTGAGTGTTTTCTGTGGGATACAAAAGATTCACAAATTAAAAATTCCTACTTGTTCGTTTTATTAACTTCAAACAGGACGTATTTTTTTGCGCCCACTGGAACTATGCCGTTTTGCAATACATTTTCTGTTATTGTTTCTCTTTGCTTCTGTTGCACTTAAAAAACCTCGCCTGTGGAAAGTGTTTTCCTCTTTCATCCTTGTTTCAGACGCCTGTCTTCATTGCCCATTAAGAACGATATGGCATTTTCACCCTGTAATATATGTTCAGCGTCATATCCCCTCAAGCATTCCCCACAACGTGGGCATACATTTACATCGACATGGGGTCATTACTACACCTAGCACATAAATGTTGACTATAAGAGGAAAATAGCTTCTCAAAGTAAGGTCAGGTCACACTTTATTGTGAAGAAGAAATCACCTTACTTCCACAAGCTCAATGCTTCAAAAAGAATGTCACCTGTGAATTATAAGGCACTCAACAAAATCTGCACAAATTATGCATATGAAGAAAGAAATGCTCATTGACTCTGACAAAGTCAGATGTTGCTATCACAGAGAAGTATACTGTCAGATCAGTCTTGAAGGCAGATACAACACAAACAGGCACAAGAGGGACTTCTTCAAATTGGCACAAAATAGTGGAGGAAATATCTTTGGCACTCAGAGTCCACAAAAATGAGAAGAGTTTGGACAGTTTGAGAGATCAAAAAACTTCAACCATCATCAAAATGTTGCCACACAGTAATAAAATATTGCATCTTGCAAAATATGTTTGGGAAAAGTTTTTGAAAACTCAGCACTTATATATTGTCAAAGTAAAAATACTCACTGAATTCAAGATGATGGCAAGCTGTCACAGTAGACCAAAAAAATGAATTTTGAAGGGAGATTTCATGCCATCATTATAAATCCATGGAAGAGGTTAAACAATCTTCAATGAGAGATATTTCAATTGTCAAAATGCATATTGGGTGAGAAGGACCTATGATAATGGGTTCACAGGGGTTGGCTGAACACAACAAAAGTATTCTCTTACTTCCCACAACCATGAATGGCATTGAATTGTTATAGATAAAATTAAACTATGCCATTATATCACATGTGCTTACTCTGCTTTGTAATTAGGTGCATAATCAAATAATTCAAAATCATGACTAATGATAAGACTTCAAAGCAACTTACTTATCCAAAATGTGCATGCTGATTAATTATTGCATGTGGACTTCAATACCATAAATATGAATAATTTTTTAATCAGAATAGACATGCCTGTGTGAATGATTCTCCAAAATAAGCCTCACAAAAAAAAACATAAAAAGCAGGTCACAATTCCCAGTGCTTACAGTTATTCATTAATGGTTAGTTTTACACCAATGTTAGATTAGCTGACAAAAGAGCGCAATCCCTTGTAGTGCAACAGACTAAATGATTTAAGGGCCATGACATGGATGAACTGAAGAGCAGATGCTTAGCATTGTGAGTAAACAGAAACAAAAAGAGATGGCCAGCAGGATTCAGAGATGGGCAGAATGCAAGTGTATAAGAATTCACAAAGAAATGCAACATGACTCATAGTCCATGAGACCCCTAACTGAACACAGATGGCCATCAAGGTTATCCATTTGATCACATGTACAGGCAGCTCCAATGTAACACAAGGCATGGCTCACAGAAAATCATTGGCAAAATCACAAAGCCAGCTTTGATAACTACTCAGACAAAAGTGACTTTTGGCAGTCACTGCTTCATCTCATGCATAAAAAAAATTAGTTCTTGAAAACATTGTCCCTCCTATCTCCTAGGTCATGTGGCCCACCTGAGAGCAAGCCACAGTCAATCTTGGGGCCCAATGTGGGGTCAACAGAAAGTAATGCAGTACATTCCAAAGGGGTAGGGGTTTCTCTGGTTGCAGGCAAGAGGGGACCTACCCAACATTTCAATTTGTCCAAATTTTTTCAAATGATGGCAAGTGTGACATGGGAGCTGCACTTACAGGGAAAAGCATTGCTTGTGTGAAATGCAGGAGCCACAATCAAAGGCTTATTTGATTAAGCAATCAAATTTGAATATTTCCCTCTGCCAATCTGATTAATGAACCAAACCTTCCTAAGAAGCTTTGGCAGTTCTAATAATAATAACAATGATAATTATTATAATAATATTTTCCATGTGAAAGAGAAGCAAACTCATCTGAAGTTAGCAATCCCATCTTTCAAGGTGCAATCACACAAAAATTGAACCACTAGATTCCTTGCTTATTAAGCAGAAGCAGTCATCAGCTCCAAAATTTTAAAACTGTGAATTAGCTGGGCAGCTAAATGTTACAATAAGAGGGGTCCCTTGAAAATCCAAGTGTGTTACCTCTGTTTTTCAGTTCACTTTATTAATATTGGCTGGTTCAGGAGTATGCTAACAAAACATTTAACAAGGCCAACCTGTCTCCAAATTTGGAAATTAATTGGAAGAAACAACATGAAAACTATAGCAATTCTGATTCTTCATATATAGTGTTCCATGGACTCTTGTGCTGAACTTGCAAACAATAGGTCACTAACATGTGGCTCTCCCTGAGAAAATGCAAATGCCTCAAAGACCCTTTGGCTATTCCTCGAAGCAACTAACATGAAAAATGAAAAGGAAGCTGCAGCAGAGTGCATAGCTTTCAGAAAGACCATGATGATATTTTTCAGTTCAAGGTAACGTACTTTCAATGTTCTTTGAACTATGTCATGTTTCAGGCTGTTGAGAACTGCTCCTCAGTTCCTGAATCAACTGAGCCAGTTGTGAATGTGAACCAAGAGATTCAGGTTGTGCACGAATGCATTGCCTTTTGTCCACAAAATTTCTGTGGGAGTTGCATTCTTTAGAACCAGTGTAATGCACCAGGAGGCTTGGCTCCGCACCTCTCAGGACATGCAGCTGGGAGTAATGAATGAAGAGCCCTAAGACTCCATGTGGAAATACCTCTGGAAAATTCTGTCGACTCTGGAGCTCCTTCTCACTCTTCACCACTGCATACACATTGGACATCTTCTCTCTCCCTTCAGTGGACACAAAATAATCATGTCAGTGCAAAGACAAGAAAAAATGAAATAATGGTACCAAATAGTACCAATAGGCCTTGTAATAGAAAAAGGATGGTGAACTGACCTTGGAAATAATCAGACTTGAAAAAGCTCAAATGTTCATATGTGTGCTGATTGAAGTGTCCTGCATGGTGGCTTACTTCAAGGCGAATTGGGGTATCTCGATTTGGATATGCAACATCGGGATGATATTCTTCATATGGGATGGGAGAGAAAACTTGCCACCCCTGGATGGTATTTACTCGAACACGGTTGAAAAAGTCAGCATGAATCTCCCAGGAAAGGCAGCGTCCAACATAGAGGATGAGGCTGTCATCTGTGTATCGTCGGAGAACAACATCCAGAAGACCCAGTTCTGGAACTGGAACAATTGTATCTGGAAGTGTTAAAGACATCCAGGCCAACTTTGCTCCATGCTGCTTGTACCTGTGGTAGAAAGAAGAAACCTTCAATAAGCATAATGACATCCTCTTACACCCTATATCTCATATGCAAAATATTTAAGCTGAGTGATGAAAAAGGGGGTTCCCAAGGACAAAGTCTCAGATGTTTCAGGTCATGAGAATGCTCCAGTAACTGAAAAAATAATTCAATGACAAAATTCTCAACTCTCAATACTGGACTTTCCTTCACACTCAAAATATTCCCCTGGACAGATTACTCCACTGATAAAAATGCCCTTCTCAACTGGCTGGTTACTTATCTGTCTGAAGTGACCCAGTCAATCATTCTTGAAGCAGTCACTTCTGCCAGAGAGCCCAAGGCTGTGTTTGTGAAATGGAGCTTGTTCCTTCCCTTCTGGGAAGGAACAAATTGATTGCATTCTCCTGCATGTTCCCCTTCCATGGAAAAAATTCATCAGGAGAAGCAGATTGGAGGTGTGATGTAATTGGATGTAAAGTCTGTGCAAAAGTGACCAATGGTCAAATTTTCAAGAATGGTGAGCATTTTCATACTCCTGACCCAGCCAAAGTTCACATCATGAAACTGAAGTCCTGTAGAAAACTCTTGTGGCTAGCTACCAAATCAGACCAGCTGAAGGTTTTCTTCAGGGCATCACATTCAACCTTGGCAAACTTGCATGAATCTCATGAATAATCTCATGGCTTCAATTCTCAACCCTTTGCCATGAATCCTCAACATCAGTGTCCTCTTTTTTATTCTCCTATATGAAGCAATTTTTTTTACCACTTTTGATTATGGCCTGACATTGAGGTATAGTATAAATGTGAGAAGTTGATTACCATTTGAGCAAAACTTTGAACTGTCCTAGAATGAAACGTCATGTTCTTAGAAGACATTCAGATGTTTTGAGGGAATTTTTTTTGGTGGAATATCAGGGTTTTCCATCAGGGATTACTTAGAATTACTTGTCTTTGAATATTCTGTCACCTGGAATGAGTATCTCTGTGTCCCAAAGAGATGGGAAGCCAATGGAGCCAAGCAGGTAGCTTTCAAGGATGCCAACTCAAAATGTGCAGCTTACACAGTGTTTCCCATTGACTTTTGTACCTGCCACATAATGTTACACACGAGCGGCATATTACTTCGTACTCCTTTCAAAATGATCAGCACACATTGCATAACATTTTGTACCCCTCCTGCCCAGCAAGCAAGTGCCACTCTGAATGACACATCCATCTGACAACCCTTGGAGAGAGAAATGCATGGTTTATGGACAGTCCTTAGAATGGATGGATATCAAGTGCCCAGATTCACGATTAATCTGAATTACTCCATGGAAAGACATGTAAGTAAATGGAAAAGAAGTTCCACACTTAGGAATTCTTATTGATGAAATACCAAATGATATGATTTGCATCAGAAGTGGTCCTCTTTCACCCAGGCACCATAACAACCAAACGTGAAACAGACAAATACCATCCACAGGAGGATTTGTGATGCAGCCATTGTTTCAAGGGTACTGGGCATGGTTCCCATCAGGGTTGCCAGGTGGTCTTGCCATTTTGAGCTGCTCTGGAGGAGTGGAGGAGAGCAGGTGGTATGAAACATTATGCAACACATGCGGTTCATTTTGAGGGAGGTGGGGAGTATTTTGCTGCTAATGCCTAGCATTCTGCAAGACATGCAAAATATTCACTGAGAAACACTGTAAGTTTCAACTTATAATCAACTGAATGTTTTTCACACATTTGAATTATTGCCTTTATTGGCCTAAAACTTACCATTGTTGTTACTATATCAAAATTTGTGAAATCACAAAATATTGCCACCAATGGTTGAAAAGAAAAAAAGTCTTCATTATTCCATTTGCAGTTCTAGACATTAACACCTGATTCTGTGCCAGTATCTCAATTACCTTATGGGATGGTAATGCCTCAGTACTTGATACATTCATCAAAGTGAAAAGACATCACATCTCCAACTTTTGATTGGGGCATATGAAGAAACAACCAGTATCATTTTTGAGAAGGAAAATGTTGAGATCTACCGAGTGGCTAAAGATGTAATGTTTCCCTTGACCCTCACAAATGGGTCTTTGCTCCCCTGCTCAGACAAGTATTGGATTAGCACCATCATCAGGAACACATTCCCCTTGGATTTGAGGAACTGAGATTCATATTCAGCAAGGAAGGCTCCTGCCAATTCAATGTTCTGTTGATCAACAAGGGAGATGATGCACACACGCCGTGTTTCTGTCACAAAAGGCATGGGTATTACCTCCACTGGACCTAGGGGGCGAAGACCCTCCAACCTGCAAAAAAAAAAAAAAAAAAAAACTTATAAACATTGGTATAAGACAGGGAATTGAGAAGAACACTTGGTTGGTCAATAGGGAGTATCCAGATAGAGAACATATTTGTAAAAGAAGCAATTGATGCCATAGAAGAAACACAAAAAATGCCTATTTTCAAGTTTTCTCTAAATATGCATATTTACACATTTTTTGCCCATTTTTGTGGGAAAATAATAAAGTTTTCCAGGAAAATGTGTTTTCTTTATAAGCAATAGTCAAATTTTCTTAACAGTCATGTGCTGTGACAAGAATAGACCAGCTCTACCCAGTAAGAACCTGGTTTTATCTTCAAGTCCAAGCTTCCCCTAATTCCTCTCTGTGGGGGAAGCAGAAGCTTGGTAGTATGAAATGTACTTTGTAGTTCCATCCTTAAAAAAATTCATTCTGGATTATGAAAGACATGTTTATTAATGCATATTTTCTCAGTTTTATACTTATTTCATGCATACTTTGGTATATTAGCATTTCAAGTGCACATTTTGGCATTAATGAGTACATATTTATGTGGATTCATTTGGACTTATTAGTGCATAAAATCCACCCCCAGTGAGGAAATTCCTCTCTCACCTCAAAATTTGAGGAGGATCCCCTGTATCAGGTAAGAACTTCAAATCCACAAGAGATTCCATTCCACGGACAGGGTCAAACCGCCGATATCCCTTCACAAGACCCATGTACTTCCACCTTGGCTTGTTAACATTCATATAATGAATGCTCTGGTTAAGAAGATCCTGCAAGAGATCACCATCAATAATGCTTCACACCATGTTTCTTCTTCCAACAGAGTTGTCCACCCTATGGTGAAAATCCAGACCTCAGTATCAAATAGCTCCAGTTGTGAAAGACTCCTTATATTGTAGGATTCTATGTCCTCAAAGACATGTGAAGCATTGAAAACTTCCCACTGAAGAACATCAAACCGGGAATGAGGTTGATTTTGGGGTTCATGGCTGATGGGCCATGAAACTGCATCATGACCCCAAGGTGAGAGATCAGCTGCTCTCCATATAGCTCCTTCATGTTTCTTTATCTTCCCCTGGACCTCTCTTTCTTCTAGCTGAAGAAAAAATCAGTACCATAGCAATTTCTAAGGGTTTATCTTTACCTCAACATGCTGGACTCACCTTGGATACAGCCCTGTGAAGTCGGTAGAAGCCCAAAGGTTCACTGACTTCTGACACTGTGACAACATCCTTAACAATATTCTCCAGATCCTTTGTGAGGTCAACTGGATAGCTCCTGGAATGAAATATCTGCCCCTGGAACAGATATCAAAAGGGAACATTTTTTTGGCTTACAAAAGGCACCTGGTTTCCATCATGCACCAGCATCACAGAAAATATGCCATTTGGCTTTACTTGAGTAGAGACTGACATGTAATAGTAAAAAAATCCTTTAACAGAAGAAATTTAAGAATGTTGGACTTCTTCCATCAGATTCCAATATTTTGTGTGAAGACACTTACTGTTACTGAAAACTGAATATAGGAGAGAAGTTGTGTGCTAAAGAAATCTGGACCTTTCTTCTCCCCAATATTTGAAGGGCTGAAAGGAAAAGTGGTCTATCTGCAAAAGAATGTAAATGAAAAGTTGACTTAGTGCACTTAGCACCCTTTTTCCTTTTGTTGAAAATGGTAGTTTTTGTGAAGCATATAAGGGAGAAACTGGTCTTCAATGCACACTGCTTTCACTCGCATCCAAGAAGGCAGCCACTGGAATATTAACTCTTTTTGTAAGGAACTGGAGAAAAGAATTGTTTGCAGGTTAGACCATTTTTCTTTTCAACTGTTCATTTTCATATGAATATATATTCCCATATGCAAAAGATGAGTAAGGTCTGGGCTCCTCTAATGCCTTTCCATGGATATATACCACAAAAGTGCTTGAGTGTACAGTGGAAAGTTATAGTTATGTTGGAAACTTGCCTGGATTTGATCTCTACACTGAATCCCAAAGGATTTCTGGATACAGAGACCAATGTTGGCAGAATCTGAATCAGTCTGGGCATTCTCCAGGCACCAGTCATGGTATGCAAGCAGAGACTGCAGGACACTAGCACTCACCAGAATCCCTGCATCTAAGTATGACAAAATTAATTGCCTGGAAATTAATTGCCTCAGTTGCTCACAATATTTCATGTTCAACAGATTTAAAAACTCCCAGTATCTAATTACATCTATTACTTTCCACACTTTCAGCACATTTTCCAGATACTGACTGAAAGCACTCAATGTAAGAAACAATGCACGAATGTGATGTAACAGGTTTTTTTCATGAAGAAATAAATTATTGACTGGAATTTCTTATTAGAAGGGTAATTGTTTAGTAAAAAAATCACTTGCAACACAGAGCCAACCCTCACCCACACCCACCACCCTTACTAACAGTAGAGTGGACATTGGAAGCAGGGGAGCATCTGTTGACTTCCCTCTTCCCTGTTGCAAAACTTGCAAAGTCGCAGTTTCATGCCTGGACCTGCCCAGACAGGCAAAACAGGTTCAGTTACCCTTGGGACATTGCCCTCGTTCGTCTCTCTCTCGGCATCGCAATCTCTATTTCCACCATTCTACCCTACATTTCCCCATCTCCTTTTACTCTTTTTCATTAAATCTTGAATGGGTGATCACCATCAATCAAAATGAACATAGACAAAGGAAAATTATTTCCTTGAAGTAGGAACCGAATGAAAGTAAAAACTTTTCCTTTCCTTTTTTAAAACATTTTAATAATCTCTCAATGTGTAATCCAGAGTGTTAGGTATGAGTGTTTAATAAATGAATTTCTTTTTCAAATGCATTTTACTTGTTTATTTATCTTATAAAAAAAAAATTTATGAAGGGGGGGGGTCATATTAGCTTTTGTTACTGATACAGAGTGTTACAGAGGGGAGGGGGGGTAAAAAAAATTCAAAAATCATGTTACGTAATTTGTGAATGGTCCCTTACATGCTCTGGCATCTATAAACACAAAGCACACAAGACATCCAGTCAATAGTTATTCTTGTCAAGCCAAAACAAATGCGCACAGATAAAAACTGTTCTAGTCATCAATAAGTTCTCTGAGTTTCAGGTGAGTCAAACTCCAGCTTGCAAAGGAACTGCCTTGATGCTATAGAGGGCCTGTTCTGCAGAAATGAAGATAAGAGTAATAGCAGCAGGCAGGAACACTATATGGACTAATTTATCTTATGGCTAAATCCTGTGTACATGTCTCAGGAGTTCCTCAAAGAATTCCTGAAATGCTGAACAGTTCTGTACCTTTAGCATCTTGGCTCCGTCTAGCCTTACAGCATCCACCATCATTTGCAAATACTTCCTTCAATGTGGCAGTTTTGAAATTGAGTGTTTTAAGCAGCGAGTTCTTTGGGACACATTCACTTCATCGCTAGTATCTCATGCACCAACATAAACTAGTTTGATGCCACATACTTGGTTTGGACTGCTGGAATCAAAATAGTCTAACAAACAAAAATTAGAATGCCAAAACTGAAATGGAAACTTTCAAAGCAGGGTTAAAATTTAAATTATCATAGCCAAATTTTTTCTAGGCTTCTGCTGAATACCTTCCAGAAAACCTATAAAGTGTTTCATATGGCTTTGAATACTGCTTTGTAAAGCCCAAATAATCTTCCTAAGGACTGAAGTTGTTTAAAAAGAGTGTTCAATAGGGTGACCAATAAATTGGCCCAGTTACTGAGATGTGTGCCCTCTATGGGTGGATGGACATTTAAACTTTAGAGCATCTCACTACACCATGGAGAGGACAAGTATGGGATCAATATCAGCACCTAAAAAGATGACACTGGACCCATAATTATTTTTCCTAAGCTGTAATGAACTGATTAACGACGATTCAAGACCATATGATCCATAACTAGAATTTCTCATTTTTGTATTTATTGACAGCACATTTTGAATTACCTAAAAATGTTTATCCACACAGCCCTGGAGAATGTTATGGTTAATGTTTTGGGAGGAGGGGGCTGCTGAACAGAAATTCTACATATTTAGAGGTTAAAGGAATTAACATAGTGATCAATAAATAAATCTCTGATTTACCTCTGCAAAAGATAGTAGGATAAATTGAAATCTGACCTAAAGAGCAGTAGGTGAGGTCAGTTTCAGTATCCAGGATAGGCAAGCCTAGATACACATGTTGACTGATGCTGATGCGCTCAGCCAGGTTGTATAGCCAGTGGCCCCTCACATATGTTGAATCCTTCATGATGAAGAAATAGCTGTACCTGTCCAAAAAGTTCTCAGCCATATAACGTAAGGCATTGAAAGGAAGTGCCCAGGGTCTATCATCGGTGAAGCCCACAATGGATGGCATCTTGAGATGGATCTCAGATGCATCCTGTGCAATTAGAAAGTACACAATCTTGTCTACATGATGAGCCAATGTCTTGTTGATCCCAACAGCAAGGCTTGATAGCCGCTCTGTATCTGTCAAGACTCCAGCAAACAACTTGTCCTTGATTCCAAGTTCTGTAGAATAGAACCGAGGCCTGGAGAAAGAGAATAAAATAACCTCTTTTGATTTCATGAGTCTAGGAAGGAGCATTTAAAGGTGCTACAATTTATGGACAAAGAAAATCTAGAGAGAATGTCCATCTTCCAACCCTGTCAATTGCATTCAGAGTTGTGAATTTGATCTCTCCTGTTTCAAAAGCCATCCCACCACTAATTAAGAACAACCAATAAAAACAAATTGGCTCCCCACCTGAGTAATTTCTGGCCTGGCTTAGGAGTTTTAATGTATTTGGGGAGCAGCAATCTTGGCTGATAGTCATCCTGGATCTCATGGAGTGATCGTCCATGTCCAGAGCTCAAACCCACTAGACTAGCAAGAGTTGAGGGGTTCACAGGAGCATGGAGGAAAGGGCAGATGTCATCATATATAGGGAAGAAAAGAAGGCCCAGTGTGAGTCCCAAGCAGATCCCACCAAAGAATGGGGAACCCAGATGCCTGACTTGGGTGAAGAGTGCTCGCACCACAGCCATTGAAATGCATTCCAATGCATAGCTTTTCAAATCCAATCCCAATCACAGGCTCATTACAAAAAAACAAGTGGACATGGGCTGAAAAAAAAACAGCACTTGATAAAAAAAATTTTTTAAATGAGCAGCACCTGGAAAAGACATGGCATCTCTAATTCCACATGAAATGCTTTTATGAGAAGTGATTCCTACAAATAAGTTATAGCATGTGATTTTCAGGTGACAGAGGTCAATAAAACCTCCAGGAAAGAGGAAACATCTCTGCCTCTTCCTTACCATATCACAAGTTGCCTTTCACTTTAGGCAAAATGAAAAGTCACAGCACAAATATTATATTTTGATAAGGACCCGTAAGGACAAACAATATGCCGACTCAGAAGCAGCATAAAAAATTGACACCAGAAATTAGTTGCTTGTGCAGTAGATGTGCAAAATATCCAATTCGATTTGATAGTTAAAAAAATAAAGAAATGCAGAAGGCATGTGAGTTGACAAATGTATGACATAAATGCACATACAAGACCTGCAATAGTTTGAGTACCAATAGTCTGATGTAGGTGATAGAGATTCAATGATATCAAATTTTCACCTTTTTTCACAGCTGCTCTCTCAGCAGAGATCGATATTTCTGTCAGAGATGCCTCAAATTCCAAAGCCATTTTGCACATTGCTATTGGACGTCCGCTCCATGAGCTGATATTTAAGCACTTTCTCAGCAAACCTGGGGAGTACAAAGGAAGCCTGGTGCACCTCTGGTGAGTAGTAGCGAAGTTGCAAATTCTCCTGCTCCTCCTCACTCATGTGCCACAGTGGTTTGCGAAAGTCAGTGGCCTGTAATAAAGAGAATTTTCATATCTTTTACAGCCCACCACTTCTTTCAGAATGGATGCTTCACTCAGAGTTCAAAAGGGGAGATTGGCAAGAGGAAAGTGTTAAATCCAACATAATCATGAATGCAGGTTTTGATACAGGAAGGCTATGGAAAAGGTGTTTCCATGCTGATATCTTCATACTAATTCTGTTTACTCTTTTGTCAGAGTTAAGGTGCCACCCTCACAAGTGACTCATGAAGTAAGGAAGTTCTACACATAACAGGGAGAGTGACTGACTTGGATTTGAATGAACTCTGGCAAAGATGTACAAGTGAGAATTCTGAAATTCAGAGTTCTGTCAGCTGAAGTCAATGCAAGGTCATACAGAGTCATTGATGACCAGTGAAAAAATGAAAAACTAAGGAGCTGTTCCTTCATGTAGCTCCTTTTCTGGCATTTCCTCCATCCCAATTACCCTAAATCAATCAACACTAAAGAAAAACTTGTTTAAATTTCCCTCAGATATTTCATCTTGGCACTGCCTTGCAGTTAGACACTTAACAATGCCCCAACAGCAAAGTGGCTTGAGGGGAAAAGAAAAGGACACTGCTGTCATCAATGGCACCATTTTCTTCTCAAATTCCTCAGGTGTTCAGCAAGGTTTCCTTGTATTGCCTCATCCTATGACCTTGAATATTTCCTCAATTTTCCAGCACCTTTTCAAGAGCTCCCAATCTGTGCTTTGTGAATGAAATCCATATGGGTGATTGATCTATTAGAGCAATATGTTCCACTCCCTTGCCCCCAATTAAATCGGAGCGTTGAGCAAGTTTTCTCCATCTAACACCCTTGAAACTCTAATCAATTTCATGGTAAACTAGTATATGTTCATATAGCAAACTTTATTCTAGATTACTGAACTCCATCTTGGTGGTGCTTTTCTCTTGGCAATGAGTGAACACAGTCAACCCTCAATACACTACCACTCTGTAAACCACCACTCTCACTCATTGCTAACTCTTTCCTGAGAACAAATCTTTCTCATAAGCTTATAGGTAGTAGGTGAAGGTAGTAGGTGAAGTAGGTTCACCATAGTAGGTGAAGCCCTACTATGGTGCCACCCTCACAAGCCACCATCTAACACCAGCATTTACACAAATGTAATTTATTTCACATAAATCATCCTCGATTTTGCACCAAGTAGCATACTTGCTGCTACCCTTACTCAGTAATGTACCCAACTAAATAATTTTCAGACTGTCCATCCAATTGCATATGAATTTGAGATGTGACTCATAGCTGTGAAATGGATAGTGCATGGGAAAAGTGCAAAGTATCAGAGGTGTCTGTGAGTGGCAATATAAGATTCAAATCCATTTATTTAATTTGTGCTTCAGAGATTTCAGTATCACAGTAAATTTCTATACTACAGTTGATTCTATATAGTACTACCTGCATAATAGAGCCAAAATAGGCAACAGCCAACTGGCATTATATTAAGGGTTGACTGCATGTATGTATATCATATTTATGTATTCATAAATATACTTATACTATATTACTTATTTATACAAATAGAGCTCATATCCCACCGGATTCTTGCTGCAAAGCAGGAATCCAATCTGGCCACAAGGATACGTAGGAATGGATGTATAAGCATAGTCAACCACAGGGAATTTCTTGCTGCAGAAACCCATGATATCTTTGATGAGATCAAGATGAAGCCAAAAACATTCTCCTTGACAGCACATCAATCCATCTGGTTTCAAGGCACTCTGGATGGAAGAATAGAAAGACTCCTGGAACAATACCTCAGCTGGTCCTGCAATGAGAAAGTGATTAATTTCATTGATTGAATGCCTAATATTTGTTTCAGGCATGAGAAAACCATTCCATTTACTTTTGCCATTTCAGCAAGGCTTAAAAGGCACAAAGAGTAGTCTTGGCTAATTTTATGATAGGGTTAACTCAACATTTGAAAAAAGCACTCCCAAAAACTTAAACATTTCCCCTGCAAATTTTTCCAGTATATTCTGACTGAACCAGCACTGTTATTTTCAGCCTTAGTGGAAAATCACTTAATATCAGTGAATATAACATACTTCAGAGAATATTGTATGCATCACTTTGAAATTTTAACTATATATTTCTGAGTGCCAACTTCATCAGTTTTTCACATTAAGATTACCACACTCCAATGCATTAAGCAAAGGAGAAGGTGAACTTCAATTACAATTAGTTTCTTCACTTTACCTTAAGGTCACAAAAGATTACATCTTGGAACAGGAATGATGCTGTACATTAAAACTGCAAAGAAACAGGATGAAGAAAAGTTGATTAAATGTCTGTGTCTTTACACCATCAGGAGTCATCTTGTTACCCTTGTGAATACGGCTACTGCTTCTATTCCTGGAGAGGTGTTGCTGAATGAAATCTAGTAACAATGTAACTTATGTGCATCAAGTGTTTACATGCTTCTACCAATGATTCTGATGAAATGTCCCATTATTTTGGGACAAGGCAGTGAAGTATTTAAGGATTATCACACAATCACAGAATTAGCTAATATGTATCACAGTTACTTCAGCTATCACAATTAATGTACTCAATATCAAAATGAAATCACAGGATAACCATAAGATATTGGAGTGAATAATAAATGCATTAAGCAGGCAAAAGTCAACATTTCTTACTAAATTATTTTTTTCCTGTCACAGGTTGAAAATGCCTGAATTTAATTTACAACAAAGAATCCTTATCATATCATTCAAAAAATATCGCAACCCATGGCCATGTATATAATTATTTTCCTTTTTCAGGTGAAAAATGGCTGAAACGAGATGTTCACTTGAAGAAAACATATTCTTAGTATCCAGTTACATTTGAAGTAGGAGTTATACTGCAACCTAACATGAATTTAAAGAATTTAAAGGTATGGAGAAAAAACATGCAGATCAGTACTGGAAGATACTGACCCAATTATTCGATAAATGTTCTGTTGCAATTGTTCAAGACTATGAAGATTATTTGCATACACTGAATTTTTCAAAAAGGACCACAGGAAAAAGTATGGTGGACTAAGGTCTGGGAATCAAGGTGGTCATAATCCTGCTGATATAGGGCATCAAGGAAATTTTGATTCCAGGTATGCCATCGTTGCCAAAGTTGTGCAGGCTGTGGCAGTGTCCTGTTGAAACCAGGTAAGCTTGTGTTTGCCATCATTCAGTGTAGCAACTAATTTCTCAACCATGTCAGTGTGACGTTTCAAGGTCAATCTTTCACTAAAGAATGTGAAGAAAATAAATTCTGTTGATGTTGTGCACTGTTTGTTTTCACAATACCAGTTTCACAAAATTCTTCATATAGGCACTAGATGATCGGTTTATATGGAACTGTTTTCTCTCCGTACAGTTCTTCAAATTCATGTTGGGCTGCAGTATAATTCTTCTTTTAAATGCAACTAGATACTAAGAAGATTCTTTTGTCCAGAGAATATCTCATTTCAGCCATTGTTCACCTGAAAAATAATCTAAAAAAACGCATTTACATGGCCATTGGGTTGCTGTACTTTTCAAACACCCTGTAGAAGGCTAGGAAAGTGGTTCAGTGGTTCCAAATGGAACCACAAGCATGAGAGGACAAAGGAATACTGATATGAAATGGCTGTCAAAAAATGAGGAATTGAGAAACCAACAAACCAAGAGGATCAGAGGAATCAGTGATGATGATATCATATTCTTCCCGGTTTGAACAGAGAAATTCAACACCATTGCAGATCTTCACCTCTAATTTTGAACTTGAGAACCCCTGAGACATAAAAGGCAGGAACTGCTTTGAAACTTCAATAACTCGCTCATCAATCTCACACAGGGTGATCTTTTCCACTCGAGGATCTTTTGCAATTTCTCTAGCCACACCTCCATCTCCTCCACCTATCACAAGAACCTGAAATGGAGTGTGTATCAACTGTTTGTATGACAGAGGTTTTATCAACTTCTCTCTCCATTTATTGCCTTCTGCATATTAGGTTTAATGAGAAAGAATGACCATACATTCTTGGGAGAAGGATGGACAGTCAGAGGAATGAAAGCTATCATCTCTTGATAAGAGAATTCATCCCTCTCAGTGCACTGGATTGCACCATCAAGGACCAGGACTCGGCCATATTCCTGACTTGGGGAAAACAGATCAGATAAGCTCAAAAGAGTTTATTAAGCTAATTCCAAAATGAATTTCTGCCTAGCAACCTTTTGAAAACCAAGATGTCTTGAAAAGAAGTTTTCTCCTGATGAAGAATTTCATCCACCTTCAAAGAGAAACACTGGCCTGGCCATAAGGGACTTAACTCTGAGTACCAATTCTCTCCCAATTTCTCCATTCCACAACTGGAAAGAAATGACAAAGTATAACACCTCACAGCTATGCCTACCTAGGCCAAGGGTGCAACATGGAGGCTGTACATAATGAAGTCAAGGTCTGCAGTTCTAACATTTATCCAATTGCCTAAAATGAATCAGAAAGTTTGAGATATGACTTGATTTTAGGTCTTTTAACCAATTTTTTTTTGTATAAAGTTTACTCTTCCAATTAAACTTACAGTATCAGAGATGAAAATGTGAGGTAAGAATTAGCCCTATTTAAATTGGCAATTATTGCATCCTGGGCAGATTAGTTCCTCCCGCATCTTAGGAAAGAACACAAATTTTTATTCCTAGAATGCATACTCTAGCAATAAAACCAACTCCCTCATTAAACAGCCATGGCTGCAATAAACTAATTTCCCTTCCCATATTCAACTTATCACCTTTACAGTGGAGTATTGGGGGAATTGCATGTTGATGACTATATAAAATACATTTAAGCTATTAAGAAAAACAAAAAAAATTTTCTGCTTATAGTCAGATTTGAAGATGCAGCTACATGGGCCTTCCTGCACCTGAAGCCCTTGTGCTCCCACCCTGGCTACCAAGGCTTACTTGGGAATAATACTGGATAATTTTCAGATAAAAAATAGCAGCAATCTGTTACAAGGAACAGATCATGTCTAGGTATTTAGGTGTTACATTTGATGATCATATAACTGGAGATATCACGAGAAATAAATTATTACCAAGATACCTAAAAAGTAATGAAGTACTTTGCAAAATTAAATACTTGGTCCAATGATAGTTTTCTACAATGCTACATCTAATCATCAAAAATTTTGGACAGTATATGCACTTGTAAAGACAGAGTGGTTAAGTAAGCAAAAAGGAGAATGGAAGAGACTACATCAGCTGTCATGGAGGTGGAATGGTTGGTTTCATTTATACTGTGCCAGTGTTTCAAAAAATGACAAAAACTCTGAAAAGATGCCTTGTGAAATGTATGTGTGATCACCATTCAGGTGCCATTGGCTTACTTCAACTGTCTGATGACTCACCCCAGGGTCCTTCAACTCTCCCCACAAATGGAGGTGTCTTGGAAGCCCCTGGCTCTAGCTCAAGCAGTCCTTCAGCTTCTCAGGATATAATTAAGCCTGATTGCTCTCAACAATCTGCAATAATGATATCAGCATTATCATCTGATAACTTCTCAATAAATTAGATGAATTGAAAGCATCATGAAAGAATGAACTATGTAACCAGTTGCAGCAGATTCATCATTCAATGTCCTTAAATTCTATATTGAAAGATTCTTAAATCCTAAAGTCTAGACTGTCTCTATATCTAACAAGAAAAATCTTGAAAAATAAGGCCCTGAAAGAGAAGGCAAATGACCTGGAATTTAATTTAAAGGAATCAGATAAACCAGCCAAGCTTGCGAGTTTGAAGCTTCAAAGTGTCCTCATCAGGAGGTAGATTTAAATATTTAGAGATGAATGTGGTATTTCTGTCAATATTTCTCATGAGCCATCTTAGCTTGATTTCACATGCCAAGTGCCTTAAGCTTACACTCCTCATAGCCCTGTTATTATTCAATTTGTCAGTTGCTGCAAAGGAAATGATCTCCATGTAAGGTCAGAGAAGAAGGCAGATGCTATTATGTTTGCAGAAGAAAACTTCTCTCAATCAACCAAAAGAGATCTGTATGATCACCTTCAAATGCATGCAAAAATCTCTCTTCAGTAGACCTCTTAGAAAAAAAAAACAGGCCGATAGATGAAAATAACTTTCTGTTTCATGAGGAAAAAGTTTAATCCAAAAGCAGAAGGGATCTTAGAAATGACTAATTTGTCGATCTTGAAAATATTCCATGACATTAAGGTCAGCAAATTCAGTGGTTTCTTCATGGCTAAAAATTCATATAATGAATTTGAATATGTTCTTGACCTTATATCCTCACATATCATGACATCTTCCTGATCTTACAATGGAATGCCAAGAGCCTAGTAAAGCAATTTAATATTATGAAATTTCTTTGCAGTGTAAATCTTCTTTGCAATCATGCTCCAAATGTGCTTGTCATTATTGAACTTGGTTGAGTGATAATCTTATCTCTATGAAACAGGACACCAAAGTTTCTTGTTAGCAGATTCATAAAGGTAAAGGGCGAATCATGTAAAGTTAAAATGGAATGCAGTTCCTTTCAGCTTTTAGCCAACAAATGGAGATTTCACTTGGATGACTAACTCCTCATTAAAGGAGGGTCTCTTTTAATGAAGAAAAGAAAGGGAGTTGAACCAAGGACCAATTCTTACAGACTCCTATGTTAATTTGGAGAAGTCCCTTTCTATATTCCAGAGATTACTCATCTCTATAATACTATTGTAGATCTTTCTGATAGTAAAGATTGAAACCTGAATATTCCTTGGATGCCATGATGATATTTTTTGGTAAGGAGCATGCTGTGATTTTCAATGTCAAGACTTTGTGTAGGTCATGAGCACTGGGCCAGTGCTTTGACCCTTTCAGAAATCAAACTGACTTGAGAGGCAATAGTTGGTCTCTAAAAAAATGTTACCTGCCTCTGCTAAACCAACTGTTCTATGACTTTATGAGAAAACTGATACCTCAGTAATTATAGAATAAATGCTATTATTATTTTTCTTCATTTTTGCATCCTGCAATTAATTTACTAATTTAAACTAATTCAGGAAGATACAACTGGAGAGAAGGATATTAAAGATATCCAGGAGAGGTGAGATCAGTAGGTCATCAACTACTTGTACTAGGTAAGGAGAGCCCATCAAAATCAATTACTGTTTTTGTGTCAAGGCAGGAAAAGAGAAAAAAAAAAACTCTCCAGCCTAAAAGGTCACAAGAAGTGCAATGAAACTATCATATTTACAGATAACATGTTACATTTTGGACTCAGTCTTAAAAGCAATCACATAGGCACAATGCATTTGAAGATAGGTGTATTTGAGCTAAGTACCACCCCAGTATGTTGGGGTTTCATCAATCTGGTGGACACCTGCCTGTACAGGTGGACACTTCATAAGGTACCTTGACTGGGCAGATGGACATCATGGTTATTGTAACAGGTGGCCAAGAATGTATTTTTCTGTTTCTATTCTACCTGCAGCCCTTTATGTGTGTGAGCAGCACCATATTGAACCTCAGCTAGAAGTGTGGCCCTTCCTATGTGACTAAACTCCTGTGGACCAAAATCAATAAAGAAGTCATCCATTCTCATCCAAATGATTAAAACAGCAACCAATATCCCCAAATTGCAGTTTGGCCACATCATACTGTCGTATCTGGTGAGGAATGTCACCTGACCTTGCCATTTTATGATCCACCTACCCCCACTGACTTCTTTTTTGCAAATACTGCACCTCAGGATCACATAAGCTGGCCCTAAATATACAGAGCAGAATCTCAGAAAATGCCCAAGATGCATGCCAAAATAGTACCTGTGACACTCATACCATCATTACTCCATGCCTTGTTTTACTTGGTTTTATGTCTAGGAAATAAAATAAGGAAGATTCAGTGGAGTCCACATTATTAAATGCTACTAGTCTGGGTCAGCTCAGAGTCCACACCACTGATTTGGTGCAAAGTGAGTGTCCACCCAATCAATCAAGCCCAAATGTTGATCATCCATCACAGCTGCTATGGCTGTCATGTTCCATTGGTGTATGTATGATACTTTAAGTCAGTGGTTCCCAATATTTTTTGAGTTGCAGCACACATAAGGACACTTGAACACAGCACACCCAGCCATTTATTTACTTTCAATGGGAAACTTGTGCTTGCTTTGCTGAACACAGCAGTTTGATCCGAGGCATGATAGTGCAACTCTCAGCTCATTTTCCACTGAGAGATGGTGTTCCCTCTTGTTTTTAAGTTTTTTTTAGTTTTGGTTTTTTTAGTTTTTTTGTCAACTCTGAAATCTCACGGCACACTTAAGCCTTACTGACAGCACACCAGTGTGCCTCAGTACACTGTTTGGGCAACACTGCTCTAGGTGACTGCCTTTAAGTCCAAAATATAACATGTTTTCCAGATTGGGGTAGGAAGCTCTAAGGCACAAGGCTCTTAGGCTACCATCTTAAAAGTGATAAATCACCAATCATTACAGAAGTTATATAGGCATTTCTGAGAAAAGTGCAAAATTAACTTCCTGTTACTTCCAACTTTGTATGACACTTAAACATCTTATTTTCCATTAAACATGTTTCAGAACCTAAGGCTAGGCTAGACCTAAAACATGTAACGTTAAAGCATATTCTAGCAGTGACAGCCCCGTTAATACGCAAAATATCTTCAATCTAATCAGTTTAAAGACATGCTCACAATAGAAGGTCTTCTATCCCTGCACAGCCCTTGTAGTTCAAGGAACCAACTACTGAGCGCGCCTAGCCCACGCCTAAGCTTGCAACTGCATCTTTCAAGGAGCGACAGCGTTATTTTCAGTCACCCGCCTCCATATACACTCTCGGCGCATCCAAAAGTTTCCTAGCCAT
The DNA here is from genome assembly GCA_905338385.1 of Darwinula stevensoni. NCBI lineage: Eukaryota > Metazoa > Arthropoda > Ostracoda > Podocopida > Darwinulidae > Darwinula > Darwinula stevensoni. The sequence continues at coordinate 37,591 of CAJPEV010002002.1, forward strand.
GGAACTCAGATAAGGTGACCTGTCGCTATCTGGTAATACCCAACGAAAAGCAGAATTCATTCCTCGCTCTTGCTTGAATGAACGCAGCCTTCCAGGTTGGATAAGAAAATGGGACCCCGGAGCTGCTTCCCAGTCAAGCACGCAGACCATTCGTGAACTCGAGTTCAGTTTCGTTCAGCTGTTGAACACTTACGTCAACATGCAATAAGGCATAATATTAGGCCAATTCCGCTCCCAAGAGGCACATGCCACGCGGCCCAGCAGTAGCGAAAAGGACGTGCTAAGTAGTATCAGTAGTGATCGCTGCCATGTGACTGACAGGGATGACCGATAGAGATTTCCGATATATACATGAAGTTCACTCATTCCAAGTCAACTTATCCGCAAGGGCCATGGAGTGGATTACAATCATCCACGATGGGATCCTTTCCAGTTTCCAGCAAGCCCTTCATGTTCTATCATTTGCTCAGTTCCTTTCGAATTTTTTTCCTTGTTTTCAGATGGCTGGGAAGTCGATCCCTACAAAGTCTTCAAAATCAATTAATAAATGCTTCGGTTATTAGAAACATATAACATTTGGTATCAGGATGTTTTCAAAGTTATCAACTGTAATTGTACCATAGTGTCCACTCAATCATGAAACAAGGAAAAATTCATGTTATCGTTGTGGAGAAATGTAAGGAAAACACGCACAGTCGAGTAGAGTTACGATTCCGACTATAACGTAGGCGTAGGAACGTCCTCGAAAGTTAGGGGGACAAATGAGACAGGTCAGTACTGAAATTTGGAAAATTAATATTTCATTCAAGCACATATCAAAGTACTTTGCATCGTATGTCCTGCCCCCTTTCTAGGGAAATTATGGGTGACATGCACCAAATCCGTTTAACTTTAAACTGATCTGGTTTCAGAATGGGCATCTATGGGAATAAGATTATCACCGTCAAACGGATTCCCATAGAGGACCATTGTGAGATCAGATTAGTTTAAGTTAAACAGATCTGGTGCACGTAGCCCTTTATTTTTGGGGCTGAAAAGGGCCACTTTCACTAACATACACAGGTTCCTGTGCAATCTCGTCTCTAGGAAAAACCGATTATACAATACCGTTTAAGTTTTCCGTTCCTGAATTTGCTTAATATTTTACTGTCTTTGGTTTCGTGAAAATGAAATCAAAAAGCGTTCCCTTTTGAGCATTTCTCTTCCGTGACATGGCAATGAACGTCTATTCATTGTTATACCATTAAAAAGTTTCAAACCAGACTTATGAATGAAGGGGACTGACTCCAGAGCCTCCCTCTTCCAGGAAAGAGAAGGGATAAAGCCCGCCGCACAGGAGGCAATTTTTGTTGTGCGACCGTCGCAGATGAGACCCCGGGGCACACGGAGGAATCTGCAAGCAATGTGATCGGTCGATGCTAGAATTGGTAGATGCTAGGGCAGGCCTATATCGCAGCAACATCGCAGCACCCCCGCACACGGAGCAATATCGTGTGGAGCGATGGTCGCACGACAAAAATTGCCTCGTGTGCGGCGGGTGCATCCTTTATTGGCAAGTGGGCCGCATGTAATGCCTGACTCTTCACGCGGGTCATAGAATGGAAAACTCCCCTCTTGTGCCCTCGGGGCATATGAAGGCATAAAGTCGCGCTGATTGACTGACGGTACTCACCTCTTCCTCACCCCCAGGAAATTCCAACGTCCAAAAATAGCCTTGTCGTTCAGAAGCTCCTTCCTCGGGACATTTGCAAGAGCGCTAGCGTGAGGAATAATTAGGGAAAGGAAGTGGAAGGACTCACGGTTTATTTATAGCCACTAAGGGATGATCAAAGTTGTGATGGGCCATGGGCCGCAAATGAACTTATTTTGTCTGCTATCCTATTACCCATTACCGGGCTGCGGGTTGCACATCCCTAGTCAAATCGGATGGGAGGTCTTGGACCTCAGACAAAAAAACAAACTGGAACTCCCACTGGGCGCCATTCAAATGTGCCGTACAACACCAATCCCCCTCAGGCAACCTTGCTTCAAGCTAAATTTATTATCCAAACCCCACTGAATGCCACGAGGTCGCAACTTGCCAGCATACACACACTACATTACATATTGGTTTAAAAAGTGGGGGGGGGGGGGAATATACACGTTGCCCCCACCCCATTTGGAAAAGTGAGGGGGCAATTGCCCTCCCCCGTTCCCATGTCCTTGAGCTATAATATTTCAAATATTTCCTTTTTGATAAATTAACACGGAAAAGTCCTTTGTTGAAGCACCAATAGTCCTTAGCATTTTGCAATAATAAAAAACTTAATAATGACTCGATTTTCATAAAAATCCTTAAGTGGAGCTGAAAATGAAATAGTACAGCTCTTCAGCATGCGGGATAAAGGTTTTTCCGGAATAAAAGAGAGAACATCAGTTCATGATAACTAATAACTTGCCTTGTCGGTAGAGGAGACGATAGGAGATTCTCAGACATGAGAAAAGGCACGTTCCTCCTATTCCTATCGCAAGCTTCCGTGTGAAAAAGTATCAGAACGAGAGGAGAAATATTGCGCTTTCGTGTTTTCCTGCTGCGTCGCTCTGGAAACCGGTTCAATTGCGAACTCTCGTTCTGAGACATTCATCATTGAGAGCTTCCGGAGTTAGATCAGCGATACTCAAAAGACTAAATGCGTCCAAATGCGGAGTATTATTCTGGATCCGACCTTTGATCTGTAATTATCCTATTCCCGAAAATTGCTAATTCGCAAAATCGTTGAATGAGACACAGATATGCCTTATCCTGACATGGATGATCCTGAATGCCAGCAGCTATAAAGCTAGAAAAACAATTCAGGAGGAAAAGGGACTCCATAGAGATCGGAGGCACTTGTCTGGCTTCCCTCTGTCTTGAAAGTCGCACCCAGGTTAAATGCAGGCTATTAGAAACAGAAGCCCCGTTAGAAGGAAACGTTTCCAGTCGCAGCCCAGTTAACTCAAGAGAACCATGGAAGATCGAACTCCCTTTCCGGAAACATCAAATTTTCCATCCTCACCTGAGGATCCGGATATCTTGGTAGTCTTCGATCCATCCCAAGAGTTGGCTTCGTTTGGTGAGTCTTAGAATAATTCTTAAAATCCTTTACAGGAAGAGCAAGAGGGATGCAACTGCACGCCGTTAAGGTGAGACGGGAACTGAGCGTGAGAATGGGATGTCAGTGGCTAATTTAATTTAGGGGGATTCGGAAGAATGTCGTTATAAGCCTAATCTTGTCAGAGGCGTTTCTTAAAGCTCCCCTAGTCCCATCTTTGCCTATGCGCTGTTTGGCTTCCACGCTTGAATCTCTAAGGAGGTTTGAAATTCTATCCAGGAACTGCAGAAGGGAAGACGACAGAGGCAGAGATCACAGCGGCATCTTCGAGTTTCTCAGATGATCAGCAGTTACTATCCGGGAGCAATCATGAAGTTTTCTCCAGAAAACAACGCCGATACAGGTCAGGCAATATCTCTTGGTTCCTTATTTACATTGCTTTTTTTTTTCGAGTTCATTGCCCTTCGAAACGTATCCGCAGATGCTGAACTCTGTTTCACGTATGAACTCAGACTCGACAAGAGGGACAACAGACTCTTTCCTTTCATTTCCTTCTCTTTCCTTCCGTGGAGGGTGAGAGACGAAAATAGACTATGATGCCTATACCGGGTGAGGCAAAAAAAAAAGCGCGCTGCTCTGAAAATTTGTGGCGCCTCTGAAACAGCAACTAGAATAACGATGTTTCTTCATACACACTCCTATGCTTCCTTTGAGCATCCGAAAATTTTGCCCCTTAATCTCTAGCCGTTTTAGCCCACGAGTGATTTTACATGAGCAAATGGAATATTACTTTTGCACTCGCACCTGCTGATAGAGGACCTGCTCCACTCACGAGGAATGACAATTCTTTTCAAGGGTTTCTTCCTCTGCACTTAGAATCCACTAAGCAGATCTCTGATTTGTCCTTACGTCCGACAATTTGCAGATGGAAATCTTGCATCCCAGGATTATCATCTTGAGTAACAATTACTTCAGTCACATGTGCGCAGTTTCTTTAAGTTCCGGCTAGTTTTTAGTCTTCCGCTCCTTCCAGATGAACCAGTATCTCGCAGCTTGTAAACCATCCTCTTAACGATAGGCCTACGTTTGTCATCCATAACCACGAAATTCATGCAAGACTCTGGCCTACCCCATCCTTTCGCAAAGAGCAGCATTTTTATGACCAGACGGAGGAGCTCTAGCCCGAGATTGGCGCTCCACGAGATACCAACTACTCATACGCTGAAACGCTTCCTTGCGCAAAAATAAAATAGCTTCGCGTTTCGCTTTTGAGCTAAAACGGTTGGAGAAAAATTTACTAGCATTTTTTTTAAAGGATGTTTAAAGGATATGTAGAAGTTGTTGCAAAAAAAATTGCCCTGTTATGTACTATCTCATGGACTCCAAAGAATCTCGAAGAACGGTGCGGTTGTTTTTTTTACCTCTTCCGGTATTTAAGCTCGGATTTTTTATTCTTTCGTGGTTTCGGATTGAGTTCGCACACTGATATACCAGGTCCAATATATTCGATGAACCAATCGTATTGAAAACGTTGTGTATAGTAATACACAATGTGCGCATCACCAGTCCACACGTGCAACACTTTTGATAATTCGCTTATTGTACACCACGGATACACATTTGTGAACCACACTTGAATTGACAAAATTTTTCCTCCACGGAATATAAATGTCGCACACGTATCGGCATTCGGTCTTCCATTCAAATGCATTTACGTGTAACTTCCCTCTACGATTTTGTATTCCTTTATAATAATTTAAAAAAATAACTGTGATGGACGCACATTCCCTTCCGGAACGAAATCCAGATTTGGTTCGCTACAATACTTTTCATTGCCATCACAGTCAGCTGTTGCAATACGCTTGGAAATAGCACTGAAAACGAGGGCAAATATTATCCTGCTGAAATTTTTTTGACGTTCTTGCTTTGAGAGACAGGTTTGCGAGAGTCTTGTTTCATTTCTCGTTCTGTGCCTCATTCGATTCACGTAATTCTTCGTTACCAAAACTGAGGAATACAAGTTCATCAGTATAATTTCCTAAAGTGGGAGAGGCAACAGGTTACGAGGGACACGAGACCATGCTTTTGTTCAAGGAGTCACCTAGTCCTTCCCTCTAAAATTTGTGACGGCATGTTTCGGAGATCGTTTGACTTACACTGTTGAAATTCCGTATTCACCAGTTCCTCACAGCACTCGATGACCGCGACTTTTACTGCCAAAAAAATTCCAGCCACTGATGCAACCGATTTTTAAACTTTGGATTACCTGATACGGAATGACGGAGGTGCACCGAGAAGTCCCCGAGGCAGCACTCTCGCTGCACACCTTGTCGCGCACTTCGACCTCACACCATCTCCTCGACGCCATCCTCCTCGTGTAAGCGCTAAAATACACAGTTCACAGATAGGCTTGGCATTGCTCGGCTGACATCGCTCGGCTGACGTCATTCAGCATTGGCGGAACCTGGAAAAAGAAAGCTTTCTAAACAACGCTCTTTCGAGATGTGCTCATGTCAACTATGTTTGCAAAATAGCATTTTCTAACAAGAAAAAAACAAACAACTGTGCCTTCATTTCGTGTGCAACCCTATACTAAATGGATACTATTTTTTTTTATAGGGAATACTGGCTAAGATAAAATTTCTTTAAAAGCTCCTTTTTCTAAGAAGTTAAATGGCCCTTGTTGCGTGCTAGATGCAGCTGCATCGTCCACGTCAAGGTCCATGGTCAATGTTGACCTCAACTCAATGTCGCTAAGTTGGGAAGAGATGTTTCTAGAGCTGGTGCTACCGCAGCACCAGGATATTACGGTGTGACGGTGTGCTAACAAAATCCGAAAGCACAGTACGATGAAAATGCACATGCGGACTTTTGTCGCAAGAAATGCTTCTTCCCCATGTTAAGTTTGCGCAGGCATCAACAAATTTTCCCGAGAGCTAATTTCTTGCATTACGCGATGATCCTTACAAAAAAAAAGATGCATATTTACTTTCGGAACAGAACGACCTTCACAAGCGGCCAGTTGGAAGCACTGGAGGAAGCGTTTCAGATGACCCAATACCCTGATGTGATTATGAGAGAGGAACTTGCTTTCAGGGTGAACCTCACCGAAGCTCGGGTCCAGGTTTGTTATCTTCCATTTCCTTTTTTAAAATTTAAAATCATATTTCTTGGAAAGCGAGAACATGACCAATGAAGTTGTGAACTTAGGTTTAGAGAGAGGCTCAAGTCTAAGAGAATCGTGGTCAATATGAATACGATGTGCACGAAGGTTATATATGAGGCAACTGAAAGAAGCTGCTGAGCTGGACGAGGAGCTGATGCAATTTTTGTAAATCTTGATGATTCCTCAATCGGGAAGGGGAGGTTTCTAATTCTAAGTTCTCATTCTTAAGAGAAAAAAACGCTTCTGTTCTTGTTGATCCATCCTCTCGGATAAATCAATTACTTCTCCTACTCCGTGCGGAACGTCATTTTGCTGAGTGTTACGACCATAGGGACTCAACTCTATCCCTCGCAATTTCATGTAATTCACGTTTATGCGCATGTCTATATGAGGAGGAGAAGTAATTTGAATAAAGGTAATCGGAACAGAGTTTGAAAAATCATTTCTGGGTTTCAGTTGACCCTCCTTAGATCGTCGTTTCGACCGCTGCATAAACATCAACTCTCAGAACAGCCTATACAGTATTCCCATCGCTTAGATGGCATTTCTAGTCCCGTCAGCAAACTGGCTGCCAAACATGAACCCTTCCTTCACGTCTTCACAAATGCTCCCAACAAGATAATTCTGATGAGTGGTTTCCCGACTAAATTCAAGACAGCTCAGATTGTACCAAAAGTTGGATGCCTCAAACCAAATAAACAATCGTCCTATTGCTCTTCTACCCGTCCTCGGTAGAGTTACTGAAAGTCATGTCTACCTTCACTTTTCTACCTTCCTAGAATCTCATAACTCGCTCAATTCTCAGTCAGCTTCCGGCAGATCACATTTTTATTGTACTGCAATAGTCAAATTCGTCAATCACTTGCTGTATCAACAGGACCGCGACTATTGTACTGGTGCCATATTGATCGACTTTTCAAGAGCAGGAGCTTTTGATACTATCAGTCATGGGGGTATTTTGTTGAAACCAGGACATCTATGCCTGAGCTCTCTTATGACAACCGAGTTCTTCTTGTCATACCTATGCGACCGCTGAAGTTATTTTTGCGCTCTAATGGTACAATGTTTGTAGTGGTGGACAATTGACCAATAAGTGTCCCGCAGTGTCCCATCCCAGGTCTTCTGTTCTTTCTTCTAGAGAACATAAATGACTCGTTCATGGCCGCAGAACTCAATGCTACGATTATTTCAACATAAACCCAGAATGCATTGAAAGCAAGCTGCAACAAAATCTAAATAACATTTACTCCTGGACGCTAATCGATCAAATGGGGCTAAAATAAGAATAAAAAGCTCTTCCCGTGGTCCTTCACTTGTCAGGTTACCCACTCGGCACAACTACGTTTTGTCAACATTGATAAAATATTGAAATGTTGAGACATGGTTGAAGTTGAGAATTCAGCGAAGAATCAGCAGCAATGAAATGCCGGCTATTCGTAATTAACTGCATTTTCAGAGTGTGATGATTACTCATGGATTAGCGAGTCATTTGGAGGCTATTAGGAGTGAATTCATATTTCACATTTTGCTTTCATCAGAATGGTGTTTCAACATGGAATTATCCACAGTATCTCAACAGAATATAGGATATGCCAATCGGCGCAAGATGGCGCCTAACCGCCGATTTAGCAGTTCCCACCCTGGTGCCATTGGAAAGAGTCCCCTGCATTTTTTAATACAGTACTCGATATTTTCACACGTCAAAATTGAGGGAAGGCTTTGGAATTCCTAGACAGATAGTTAAACGGGTCGACTACCATTAGACCCATAACTCAAGCATGTGTAATCATAGGCACACGAGAATTTAGAATCTCTTGAGGAACACATTAGTCGACATTCCATTAAATGTTGAAGTCAATCTGTTAAAGATATGGATTTTAACAGAATTTTTTGAGTGGCTTACTTTTTTTCGGCCAACCCAGTAGGTTTGGCTTCGGCGAGAGGGTTTTGACATGTACAAAGAAAAAGGCCATGACATTCAACTTGTTAAGAATGTAACCCGGCAGGTGGAGACTCCAGGTACTTTTGACCACTGGGTCCGAAGAAACATGCGCAATTTTCCTACCTCGCTACGTGGCGCATAAACTGACTCGGGCTCTTGCATCTCTCCCCAGACTGACAGCGTCATAACCGGCCTGAGAGAGGGCGTCTGGCTTTTCTCTGCAAAGGAGATAAACCTAGGGATGAAGCTAGGCATCTACTTCCTCTGCTGGACGGAAATAGCTGTATCGATGAAGTACTTCACTCGGATTCCGATCCGGTAAAGGAAGTTCCAACCTCAGAAGGAACCGATCGTGAGATGAAAGCCACGATTTTTCTCCCTAAAAACAAGCAACAAGTGCAGCCGCTCACCTCTCTATTTCCTGAGAATAACCACTAATTTTTTCTACTAGTTTGAAAAGTACTCTCCCTCCTTCGTTTCGCGCTCTTAAAAAATGATATGGATTTCGCTCTTATAAAGGAGCAGTTATCGATTGCACTTCCCGTTTTTAGGGAGAAAAACCGCTAACTCCAGTTTCGCTCCCTTTCTCGGAATAGCTCACTTTTTTCGAAGAGTGTAGTAGAAAATATTATCACCGAAGACAAAGAGCGTTTTTCTCCTAACCGTGAGAATGTCTCTTGAGCTGTTGAAGACCCTTCTCGATCTGCTGGAAGACACAAACTTCCGACCATGCATTTCCCAGCGCAAATGGTGGCAGTGTCGTAGATTTCGGTAAATGCATACTCCATACAAATATTCTGTATATCTCAAATGCGTACAAATCATACAGCACTCTCCTGAAGGAGGAGACGACTCGAGTTTTGCACTAGAAGAACGAGTACTTCTCGACTTCAAAAATTTAAATTTAAATTCATGAATTGAAACGATGGAAAATAATCAGAAATATAATTGATATCGAGACCTTTCTTGGATATTTATCTATCATAACTATGTATCTCGTTCATGGAGAATCAATGGTGATGATTGGCATCATCTACCGTCGAAGTCATTCCACCAAAAGAGTCGCCAAATGATTCATAAAATGTATCCAAGAATTTCATACCTTGCAGTCGATAGATACGCATCACGAACCACTGCTTGGATGCGACAGGAAATGACCCGTCCGATTCCGTTGCGAAGCGCACTGCGACCGTCTGCGAAAGTCCCACGCATCTCCGATGCGACAGATTGCAACGAACTGCGACGGGCGCAGTGGTCGCAACGCAGCTCTTCGCAGTCGGTGTGCATGGCCCCTATGTCGTAGGGTTTTGTGGAATTCAGGGGGATTTCGAATTCCCCTGAATTCGCTAAACCCCCCCGTGGGTTTAGCGAAATCTTCTCAAAGTCGTGTCAATGTCGCTACACCCTAGGAAGATTCCATATCTCCCTGGCTCAAAAATTGCCCTTCCCACGGCTTGTCCCGCCGAGGGCAATTCTCCTTTCGTTCTTGCTGACGGATTATTTAAGGCTGAACAATGCCATGTTAGCTGTCAGTGAGAATGCCGCACCTGCTTCTGACTGCCACTAACGAAGAAAGACAGGTTTTGAAGACAGTGGCTGCGTCAAAGAAGGAAGAAACCATCGATGGTGTTAGTGCTGGGCTTAAATTCAGGCTTAAGCAACATGTTAAGCAACATCTAGTGGAAGGGGACAAGCAAGGTGCTTTAGGGGACTCCCGGTGGCGTAATCGACTCGCCCTTCCTACCATTGCATTTAGTAAAGGCTACTGACGAGCAAGCTGTGGAGGTGCCTAATGGAGTGACGGTGACCTTTAAGGGCAGAAACGAGCTACGCCAGTGGGGGTGCAGGATCCATCTGCAAGTCTTGCCGCACCAACAGATGCAGGTGTGAAAAACTGGGTATAACATGCTCATCCAAATGTCATTGGGAAAAGACGTGTGACCTCCCAAAATAAGACAGGTGTATTGCTAATTGACTCCGCTTCGAATCTTACTGATGCTTTTTTTCTTACTATACATGGACTGAAATTAAATTCCACTTCCCCCGGATGTCTTGAAGATTCTCTTTCTCCCTAGGGGTAAACAAAATGATGGAAGCATTGGCAGCTAATCCGGGTGATTTGGAATCCCCCTAAGGCAATGATGCTAAATCCGCGACCCGCGAGTACCTTTTTTGCGGCCCCTTGGATGCCTCCGGTCTCTAAAAGTCCATACACAGTATATACAAGGTGGGCAAAAAAAAAAGCAATAATTTTTGGTAAGCTGTCAATCTGATTGTATGGAACTAATTTTGATTACATCTCTTATACATATAGGGTGACTCAATTAGGATTTTTGTGCCAAGTTTCAAATCAAAATTCCAAAAACGATGAGATAGGCATTTAATTTACTTTTCATCACCAAAAAAGATTTTTTCTTTCAGCTTAAAAATTCTCACAACTGACAAAAACAAACAGAACAAACAGATGCCAAACACGAAAGCACATAATTTGGTTTAGGGACGTACAATTTCAACTGAAAAGGTGCTCAATATGTCCTCCATTCTGTAGAACGCAAGCCTCTATTCTTGGACACCACAGATGAATGGCTCGGTCAATAAACCTTTGAGGCAGAGCCTCCCAATCTTCCTTTGTAGCATCATGCAGGGATGGAAGGTCAATGAAACGGACCTCCCTTTCATCCCGGCCTCAAGGTTATATCGATATTTTCGACAGCACATTTTGTCGTTGGTCATCAGAAAATAATTACAATTCCTATAAATTTAAAGCCAGATGGCTGAAATTTGGTTTACAAACTCAAATTGTGTAACCCTATAAGCCTACCAATTTTACTCAAAATCGGCAGCCTACAAAGAGATTGACGACTCACCAAAAATGATAGCTTGGGTTTTTTTGGCCCACCCTGCATATGCGGCCCATTTCGGCTCATATTCGAGGGCCTGCGGCCCTCGAACCGGAGCCGAAATCACAATTTGGCCCTTTATAGCGAAATGGCATCACTGCCCTAGGGGATTCTAGGTGACAATAGAGGATTTCGAGATTTCAATAAACCCGCGGGTTTAGCGAAATTCTGTCTCTCCCTAGGAAGATTCCAAATCCCCCTGAATTCTACAAATCCCTACGACATAGGTATATTAACGCTAATATTTCCTAGAATATGCTGGAATTCATTCCAGAGCATATGAGGAAATCGAGGCTTATACGTTCTTAGACACACATACATACATTTTCAATATCGCTTTTCCCAACTTAATAGGGTCGCGGTTCTAGCATGCCCAGGAGCGTCTTCCAATGACCTCGATCCTGGGCAACGGACTCGAGCTCAGCTGGTGGAATGCCGAGCCACTCGTGACAAAGCCTGAGTCTGCCTAGCGGCAGACTCCGATCATTACGAGTTTTAGCTCAAGGGTTTAAGAAAAAGCTCTCTTTCATACATACAAAATGCCATCTTCACTAAGGAGGGAGCCAGAGTTCCCAGCATGGAGCTACAGCTCTGTGCATTTTATTCATCACAAATGGAGCTGTGGCTCCAATTTAGTTGAGCTCAAGCTCACTTTAAGCTCACTTTAATTCATACGTGCCATTGTTTCTCCTTTTTGTCTGTTTCTTGGCAGCTTTGTCCTTGTTTCATGTGGGTTTTCTTGTCATTGTTCTTTAATACTTTATATTCCTTGTTTCTCGGACATACTCCGTCATCGTCTCTGTTTCAGATGCATTTTTTCTCTTCTCTGTCCGTCTTACAGGTGTATTTATAGATTTATAGAGAAGTTTTATCGATTTATATAACCAACTGGCTTATATTCTTACCATCATGATTATTATCGTTTTCTTCTCTTGTACTCTATAATTTTCAAGTTCAAATTAGCTTTCTGACTGCCTATATCCAACCGTCTGGTTGCTCTTTTCGATGTCCATAACGTCTCCTTCCTCCGTCTCACATTTCAATATGGGTTACTTATTTATTTACCTATCAGCAATAGCTCTGAGATCGTTTCCTCGTCGACACATCGGCGACTGATACAGAGTGTTCGTATGCAATGCAGGGAATAAGCATCTGCCCGCCCGCGAAGTCAGGCGTATGATACAACAAGGCTCACCCTGCTGCATAGCTTTTAGGATACCCACCATCACGCCATAAAGCTGAATGAAGGCGGATAACCAAGCTCCAACGTGTTTTCCCTAGGCATTGGAATGACCTCGGACGAGCTCCACGGGCGGGCGGCTGGATTTCAGAAATGAATACAAACACTCCTCATCTTGATTAGGGCTGTGTCGGTGGCAGCTTTTGGCCGACGGGCCGACGGCCGATTGTGATCTCATACCCATCGGTCGGTGCCACTGCCGATGCCGATTGCGACATTTAGATAAAGAGCTGAAATCCATTTCGAGCACTCTCATTCGTATTATGAAGGCCTATAATGAAGCCACGTTCTAATTTTTTGTAGCACTGTAACGATGCCTTTTTATAAAGCATAGATGAACCGATCTGAACTCTCGATGGTGCATCGATGCATCACGTCGGGGGGAATCAGTCATCTCACGTCTCGATCTGGCGGAGGTTTCACGTCCGTCATTTCTTGTCGCAGACTCTTTTCCGCTTTTCTTTTCCCTCATCTCATCGTCATCAGGGTGGGAGTAGGGGGGAGGTGAGGGGGGAGGGGAGGGGAGGGAAGGGAGGGGAGGGGAGGGGAGGGGGGAGGGGAGGGGAGGTGAGGGGGGAGGAGGAACGTGACCATCGCTATGGGAAATGAAGCTGCTATTTATGCCTCCAACTTTCGATTGCTACATAGATGCGCCGTGACAGCCCTAATCTTCTATTCCTGTTGAGAATCATTAACCGTCGTGTGTTCACATGTTTTTTTTTCTACGTTTGGGATGTTCTTTGGGCTTCGGTATTGGCTGCTTGCAAACCTACCGATGGCCGATGGTGCCATACCGGTGGTTGCCGATGCATCAGTACGGCCATAATCTTGAGTCACTATGAATATTGAATATTGCCGTGTCTTAAGTAAGTTTGGCAAAAATCTAGTTATCCATAACACATGAATTATCATTTATGCATATATTTCACATAGAGTTAATGAACATGTTTGATTTTTTTTTACAACTGTGAAAGGTTCCTCAATGTCCCGAAATAAAATTCCGTAGGCTATAAGATAAAGTAGTGGTGAGGAGAAAAGGAAAGGGTAACAAATGCCTCATCCCCGACGAATCCAAAGAAGGGTGATGGAATTATTATTTTTATCTCTTCCTTTTTCCATCTATTGTCTTCTAATAAAATAAAACTAGGTGATATATTTTACTTCTTTTTAATGCCTAGGTTCTAGCATTTTAATGCAGTCTAACAATCAGGCAGACACGGGAGCCGAATGCTTCCACTCCTCCCTTCCCTCCTACCTCCCCTCCCCTCCATTGCAACCCTCAGCATTAATACTCCTCACGTGACAACGCGTTCCATCTCCAGGCCTCATAAGGAGGGAAAAGAGATCATAAATTAATATCTAAATATAAGAATGGGCTGAAATACACCAGGCCTAACCACCGAGGAAGAGAGCTCATTTTGAAGATTGGAGAAATTGAAGTCGACACCAAATGACAGAGCCCCCGGGCCTGAATCCAGGATGAGGCTAAAGAACACTGTCGCTCCCTGACTTTTCAACCGTTCAACTGCAACCAATCTATTACTGACATCAGATGTCTGAAGAGCCTCTAGCGTCCCTGAACCGTAAAAGACAGGGTTGAGTAGCATCTTAACCCACTTCTGTCACACGCATGGCGACAACGTTCGCAACACACTGTCCACAACGTGCTTTTAGCGCAGCTCGCAGTTTCGGGACGTTTCACGTTCTCTGCCGATTGAGGCTACGGAAATCGTCGAGATTGGGTTGCGCGATAGCATCGGTAATGTTCCGCTATCTTCGGAAGTCATTCGTTACGGTGATTATTGCCCAGTTTCGGAAGGGGAGGAAACTGGGTAATAATCACCGAAACCTTCCGAAACTGGATAGGTTTTGGCAGCAATGAAGGAGTTACCGAATCTGCTCACATTCTTTCTCTTAGTCTAGAGTGGGGGAATAAGGCATCCCATCCCAAACCATAGGTATAGGGGGATTCAGTTCGCAAAAGGGGGTTGTTTGGGAAAGTAAAGGAATCCATCTCCTTGCCCTTACGAGGGACAATAAAGAAAATGAAAAAAAAAATTCCGGAAGTTTTCTTCCGCATGGACACCCATGCATCCATAGTGACATGATCCCATTGAAACTGTCCATTTGTGAAATTATACAGTTTTTTTCAGCGTGTGTAAAGTCACAGTGTATATACGTCTGCATCTCCTCTAATGCTAGGGTCTGCAGCGCTTTCGTTGTGGCATGATTGCATCCCGATCGGTGATTCTGCGTATCTTCAGCAAGGAATTGAGTCACGGGCAGTGGCGTAGCGAGAGGGAGGGAGGGGGGGGGGGGGGAAGGCTGGGGGGCTGAAGCCCCCCAACNAAGACAACGTGAAAACTCTCATTGGATCTTCTCTTCGAATCTAGAGAAGATGGCAATGGATGTTCCCCTCGAAAAACTCAAACCCAAAGCAGTGAATGGATGTAGAATCCTCCCCCCCCCCCCCCCCTCCCCCCCGGAGAAGTTAGGAAAATTCTAGCTCCCGCCCTTCCTCCTTAGTGAAATTCTGGCTACGCCGCTGGTCAAGGAGAGAGGAAGAAGTCACAGGGAGTGAATCCATTGGATCGGGTTGATAGCTTCTGTTTGTGATTGAATGCGGCGCCAGAGAGTTTGACACTACGAGTGACTCACGAGCGGGCGGGTTGTCGTTGCTGCAGACGAGAGTTACGACAAATGCTCTCCCTACCCTTGCAATGGACGAACCGCAGACGTGCACGCGGCGACAGTACTCTCTCTGAAAAAAGTGTCTGAACTCACAGTACTTCGAAGGGGAACCGTGTCACCGTCGAGTGAAAGACATGGGTATCACTGCTCGGGGATTTATCGATGACCGTATACTCGCGTATAAAATGGAGCCCCGGGTTTTAGACAGAGGCGTTGCCTGGGGACATTGTGGAGGGGGGGGGGGGGGGGGGGGGGGGGG
>CAJPEV010002003.1:0-31383 GCA_905338385.1 Darwinula stevensoni
TGGGGAGAGAGAGGGGGGGGGGGGGCTGTAGGTTGGAGAAGGTATTTGAAAAACAGTTGGGAAAGAAGTTGAGGGAGGCATTTCAGGGACCGTGACGAATCAGAATTTATCTCTTATACTTAAGGCTTCCGTTTATGGAATGTGTATTTTTAGAGATAGCGATAGAGGTAGGGGGGGAGCACTCGATCGTGATGATGAACGTGCATGGAGGAATGCCATTTCGGGGCCCGATGAGGCCTTGACCTCCCGAAAAATGCTTGGGGATGTGTGGCTCCATCGATCATGTCGAAGGGCTTCTGTCCTTGGGAGGATTTGCGATTTCGTTCCGGAATTGTCGGTCGGGGAGGAAGGCGAGACGTGCATTCCATGCTGCCGGGGCCCATAGGTTTCGGATCTCTTGTTTTTGTGAATCGTGAGACGGGGTTGGACGGGGGGGAGCGGGGCGAGGATGGGGGAATGGGTGGAGGGATTGAGGGCAAGCTCGCCACGAAATCCCTTTGTCCCCCCTCGTTCGTCAAAAGGTGTCGATTTCGCAACGGGGAGAAAACCGGGGCCTTGAGAAACGAGGACCAGAATCGGCTTTGCGAACCGTCGACCCGTTTTCGAGTCTCATTTTAGCTTATCTTCGAAGGATTGCGCGTTACGGCCAATTATAGGCCTATTTGTGGCGAAGGGAGACTTTGTGGAACGTTCTGGACCCGTCGACTCGTTTCGGCCGACGTGCTCTCGCGAGATTAGCCCCTCGGTGACAGATGGCGGGTCGAGCGAAACGAAGAAGCTAGGGATTCTCTTGAGAGGCTAAGCAGGAACTCACGAACCGGCTCCCGGGGCATCCACATGGGAGGGGGGGTTTGCGCGCCATCTGGAGTTTGGTCGGTGAGGAAGGTGACGGACGTGAAGGTCGCACGTATGCAAGCCCGGTTGTGTGTTGCCGACTGGGTTAGGTGGCCTGGGGAGGATATGGTGGCCCCCGGGTGTTTCTTTCCTATCTTATCCCTTCTCTCCGGTCGACCTTGGGTGTGTCATGAGGTGATCACGCGGGCGCTGCGTGATGGAGACCACGTGGAAAACACTCAGCTGACGAAGGACGCTATCGGTTTCGCTATCTTGGGGTTCAACGAACCTCCTGTTCTCCACTTGAACCTAGAGGAATCCTAGAGGAAGGAAAATCTTCTCTGGGGGGGAGCGAGCAGGAAAGCAGGATGGAGGAGGTTTTGATGGCGTGGAGGGGAGGGGCGGGAGGTACTACGGTGGAGGTTCTTCATTGGGGGGGAAGCTGGTTCATATGCAGGAATGGAGGCTGAGAAAACGAAATTGGGGAATTTGCCTGGACCTTGGGGGAATCGGGTTTGGTATTGCCGAGGCGGTTGGAGTGCGGCCGAGTCCCGAGTATCTTTCGAGCGAATGTATCGAGACTGCACGGAGAGATGGAGGAATGCAGGGGCTCGTCTTTCCGGATAAAATTGTTCGTATGACGTCCGGGATGGAGATTGATATCTTTGAGATGGTGAGTCGAGTGGCCTGCATGGGGGTCGACACGGTTCTTCCGTTCTTTAGTTCTCGGGATTCCCGGCGCCTCGACTTGGGGCAGCGTTTTTTTAAATTATTATTTGCTAATTGCGATTTTCGTGTGTAATTGGTATGGAAAAGTGCTTAGTCGGTGTTTGCCTCTTTAAGGATGCACGGTCGACGTTCGGCGATCTGCTCAGAGTGAGATCGATTTTAATGGAAAGGGCCTTCTGGTTCCGAGCCCTCGTGTGGCGGTCGACTGACGAAGGTTCTGAGGGTGGAGAATTCCTTTTGACGAGTGTCGGTGCAGATGTTGATGAATGGGAGCGATGCCCTTCGGCGAGAGAAATTTTTTTTTATGGCTTTCTCCCCCTCTTTTATGGCTCCGAAGAGAATGCGTGTTTCGCGCCGATCCGCGAGTCGGCCGGTTGATCGTCGCCCGGTTCCACGATGAGTCGCTCGACGATGACGGTGCGGGGGATGATGATGGAGTCGACGACGGGCGGCATGAGGGAGACCCGTCGTTTACGTTCGCAGATCGATGTAATGATACGGTGCCGTTACTGGCGTGCGATCATGTAATCGATGGTCGCCACCGAACGATGTGGTTCGAGTGCTGAAGAGGTCGATGGACCCCGACCCCGATGACCTGTCCGCGTCCTCCCAGAGGGGGGGGGAAGGGAGGTTGGGGGCCACTTCCGTTCATCCGAGGGTAGTGGGATTACGGGAGTATTTTTGGATTTTGGAGGTTAATGCTCGAGAGGCGGAGGGGAGGATCTCCTGGCTCGTTTCCCCTCGTCCATCGCTGCCCTTCTTATCGCTTTCAAACCGAGATTCGAGTAGGTGTAGAATGAAACGTTTGGGGTGAAGGAACCTTTGGATTTTGAATCCGCAAGATGCACGTGCTCTCTGGGGTTCGTCGATGCGCGTGGAATCTGAGGAGACGGAGTGGAAGAAATGCGAGGATCCGCCGGGTTTCGCGCGGAAGACGTGCCCAGGCGCGCGTTTCGCGTGACGAGCGCGCGTCCGGGTCACGCGCTGGACGCGTGATCGCATGCGTCGTGTGAATGTCAAGGGGAAAAGGGTCACGGGGGCGTGGGCGGATCCAAGGGAGAGCCAGAAATAGTAGCGATCGAACGGAATGTTCCAGTACTGCAGATTTATTTATTGGCGATTCACTTCGCTTGATTGCTGAGCAATTTTGAGGAGGGTACTTCAAGGTTTCTGATTCACCTGAAGGGAATCGGATTGTCATTCGCCTGATGACCTAGATAAATGGAACTAGGTTGTAAATAGCGCGGCTGTTTGCGCGCGGAGCAATAAAATGCCACTTTCTCCGCTTCGACGTTTCACGTTGGACGTTTTCTCCCCGACTTTCTTTTATGCCTGGATTTTAGGACATAGTTGGCATCGAAGAGATTCTGGTCGAATTTCTGACGAGGGCGGAACACTAGTCGTATTTTTTTCGTTTTTGAAATTTTTTTTCTTTACAAGGAAAAGTTTTTATTGATAGGGAGTGAAGAGGTTTTATCCCTGGTTGTTGTCTTGCCGCTAAAAACGCGGAGCCATCAGTTGATTACCACTGAGACGTGAGCACACTCGAGCACGCGCGCGTTTTCGTCTCGAAGGGCCGAGATACGGAGTCTACGTCACATCCCGTTACTAAAAAACACTTGTGAAGGTGCATAACAGAGTCGTTCGAATGAATTGGGAAGACTTTTTGAAACCATGGAATGTTACTCTGACTTAAAGAGTTTTGTCAGATGCCAAATTTGCGAAATTCGAGATGGAGACGATGATGTTTGGTCGTTTGTTGGTTTTGCAGGGACGCTGCTGACGATCGGGACGATCGTGGTGGGCGGGTTCGTGGTGGCGCTTGGGTTCATCCTGCTCAGCGTGGCGGTGTGCGTGACGTTGGCGTGGCTGGGGCTGTCCAACGCGTATAACATGGCGGTGGCGGTGAGGGGGGAGAGGCCGGTGGCGAGGCACAACGGGGTGCATGTCAATGGGCATCCGCATCGCTTGCAGAATGGATTCTTGAAGAAGGTGAGGATTGGGGTTGGGTGGAGGGGAGGTCGAGAGGGTGGGAAGTGATGGGGAGGCGATGGGTCATGTCTTAGTGGATCTGCTTGAGGGATGGAACAGGTTTCTGGGAGGGATGGAAGTTTGCTGGGGGGGGGGGGGGGGGGGGGGGGGGCAAATCGGTTGAGGGTCTTGGGTTCATTGAGGGATTGGAATTCCCCGAGTAAGCGCAGGCGAAGGAACCTATTTCGATGTAACGGGAATTTCGATTTCATCAGACATTCCAGTGTCCAATAAAGCAAGAGCGTTCTTCCTTCATTGCACCCCACGTTCATGTGCCTCAGAGTATGACGTTCAATTTTGGAGGCCTGCAGAAGAAAATAATAATAATTGCGATGGAGAGGGTTCAGAGGCGGAAAATGAAGAAGTACGGGGAATGATATACGAGCGGCGTTTAGACACGTCGAGACTGCGTTCGCTGTGGAGAAGGTCCATTAGGGGAATGGCATCCAGGCTTTTAACAACATTATGGGCAACGCGGAGCATGGGAGATTTTTCCAACCCGGTGGTAACAAGGACGAGAGATAATCGGCTCGAGAAAGATGTAGTGGTCGTCCCTACCACGGATGACTAAGAAGAGGTTACAAACCCATCAAAGTCGATACAAAAAAGGGAGGAATGTACGTGCACAGAGCAGGACAAGTGATCGGCACCTTCCCACCGCAAACACTCACCTTCAGAGGTGTAAATCCGTCTCAGCTCATCGAGGACGAGAACGAACTCCAGACCTCGACTCGGGACATGAACGCGACCACCAACGCCTCCAGTCGTCTCGGCCCCCGATCTCCATACTCGCTGGGGCCTTCGTCCCCCAGGGATCGCTCTGCCCTCCACCGACGGCGTTTTCTCAACGTTCCGTGCGAGAGATGGGAGCCTTCCTGCTTGGTGGCTTCCACTCGGAAACGAACGCCCGACTCGGTCGTGGTCCAACCCAGGTCAGCGGTTGTCGGGCGAGCCACGTCCGATTCGATTAGAATTCGAGGCGAATGTCGAGGAACTCATTTTTAATCATCAGTCGACGACCGCTCAGATGAAACTGTTCTTCTCTTCTTGCCTCATTAATAGTTTTATAGAGACACCATTTCTAAGTTTCGTGGAAAAAGGATAGTTACGCAGAATCGTATCAAAAGACCAGTCGGGATGGTTCCTTCAATTTGGATGGATGATATTGCCAACCTTTTAGGAGAGGGTCTCGATCTGCTGAGCCTTTCGCCCACGATCGTGAACGCTGGACGATGCTCGTCCGTCTCATTCAGCCGCGACCCCAATCGAAGAAAGAGCCATTAAGGAGATTTGAAACCAAAATCGAAAAGACAGATGCTGTCGACCCGATTCCATTCGAAATTCGCACATTCCGCGTCAACTCCAATAATCCGCGTCCATTGCTTCATACTTCCTTTATTTTTCCCTTCAGCCATTTCCTAGTCGCCATAAATCTCTGGAGAACGACATACAATAGCCTTGTTTCGACGAGAAGAGATTCCCGGGAAAAAAAAAGTGGGCCAGGTCGAAACACTCAGCCGTGGGGGGGGGGGGGGGGGGGGGGGCGGAGGAAGTACATGGTAAAAAGCCTTAATTTGAGTAATCCATTCCAGCCTTGAAGGTGCATTTATAAGAGCACCTCATCTGCAATAAATATTTCATAAGAAAAACTAAAGAAGTCATGTTTTTGGATACCTATATTTTGAAGTTTTACAGCATTAGTTTGCCGGTGTGGGTTTCGGGTTAAGGGTTGGAAGGGACGTGTTGCAATGGATTCTTGACGAGGGTCGATTGTTTTTTCCAGGGAGGACGAGAAGTCTTGGAAGGAGCTTCCATCGCCGAGAAAGACCTGTGATGTGTCTGTCTCGTTTTGTGATATAAAGACGAAGGGAATGGACGTCGATCCCTGCTGTTCCGTGGTACAAAGAGCGAGGATTGCAGGGTTGCATCTCTCCCGCCTCGTTTCGTATCGAATGAGAGAAGTCCGTTGTATTGTGTTTGTAATGTATTGGCTCCAGATTTTTTTCTTTGGGCTCTCTTAAAGTGTCTTGAATAAAATTTGATTTTTTTTTCTTATTCGATTTCCGAATTCTCATTTGACTGGGACGAGTCGACGATTTCTTGCAACAGATCGACGAGGCAGAGTTGTTTTAGTTTTTATGGTTGGAACACGAAGAGGGAAACGTGAAAGGAAACCTTATGAGCATGAGATGTTTTGAGATTCAGTGGATGTTGCATCAGCCTGAAGACGAGAATGAGGTCAGAGGAACAAATGAACTCTCGCTCCCCCCTTGGAATTTCTACATGTTGAAGGAACAAGATTTCGTGAGGGATGAGGATGGAACTACGCCTCGTGATGCCCTTAAATTGTTGCTTTTGTTCCCTTCTCTCGAGGGGGAATCGCGCAGGGCGACATCTGGTCGCCAGAGCTGCAGTTGATTGGCTCCTGTCGGGTCGAACAGATGTCGGGACCGTCGCGGGCAGAAGCACGTGCATGGGCATTGCATGATGTGCATTGCAGTCGCGGCTTGTTCGAACTGTTCGTGGGCCTTCACTCGATTCCATTCTCTCGATGCTAGATCCCATTCTTCCCAAGTATCTGGCCTTTAGCTTTGCGTAATCTTAGACGAATGGATATTTAGATGCGTCTGTGAAAGGCAAGTACCGGGCCGTCATGTCTCAACGATCAATATTCACGGTAGGCCTAATACTAGATCTGGCGCCCTACCTTTCGTTATCGAGCTGGAAGAAAAAAAGAAAAAGAAAACAGGGCTTACCTGGGGCTCAGAGCTTGACTTGAATCTTCTGAATCCTTTTTTTTTTTTGCTAGGTCTAACTTTAGGTGGAAGCTCTTGATATCAGCTTGTCATGGCATTACTCAAGAAACCAGATGACCAGGAGTTTGAGCTTCAACGTCGACCTATAGGGTAATTGTCAAGATGGAAAAAAATGAACATGGAAATCCACAGACTCTCTTCAAGTTGTGCGTCAATTTCATCTCTTCAAATCTGCATCAAGTGGATTCCCTCTGCAATTTTCCCGATGACATCAGTAAAGAAATATTGATGGAAGCCATAAAGAAGGGGTGTTTGGAGACCCCAGATGAGCGATGCACCTCAATTCTGCAGCTCTATACGAAAGCTTTCCCCGAATCTCTCATTCATGCTCTGCAGGGACCGATTCCTGCATTTCAAGTCGAGACTTTCAAGTGGCAGATTGCCCTCCTCATCCCATATCTTACATTTCTTGACTTGTCCTACTGCAATTTGAATACCAGTAGTTTACAATGCATATTGGAGAGCATCTGCAATGCAAATAGGTATGTCACATTTAATTCAGTAGGTGATTAATTGTGAATTGGTTTGCTGGCCCAAACGAGCCACTGTCCTCGTGATCAGGCTGAAGGTGTTGAAGTTGCGAAGATGCGGGATCGTAGAGGCTTCGGTGAAGAAGATGGTGCTTCCTGTGTCCATGTTCGGCAAGGGACTAGCTGCCTTGGAGTATCTGGACATCTGTGGTGAGCTCTGACTTCCAATCTCTTTGGGCTGTTGTGGATTGGTTGGAGCATCTCTTATGTGTTGATGGGTAGGTTATCCCAGAGAACCCAAAGATTAGAGCTATAAGTGGATCTCTGATTGGGCTCAAAATGGGAAGCTGGGCAAGGAAACAGTCATGAAGCTTCTTATTCAATGGATATTTCAGGGACTTGAAAGAAGTTTCATTATTTCCTGTGAGGACAGTTTTCAAGACAGGGCCAGCAAGCACATCCATTTCAGCATTTTCTTGACATCTGGTACCCTATCAGTACTCAGTTACACTAGTTTTTTGGCTTTACTCTGGGCTCTGTGCATTATCCATATGTTCCTGCTATATTGAGATTTTTCATTGAGTCACTGTTAAAATCTGCCTTGGAATTTTCCCCCCTAATATTGCCAACAATTATTGTATTGGGGAATAATATTCCCCAATACAATAATTGTTGGCAATGTATTCCTTGTTAGGGCAGTAATCATGCATGGAGCCCATAACCATGCCAGTCTGTGTGACCAACATGAGTGAGTGATGCATAGGGTAAGAAGGACCTTGGCCTCAAGTGGTGTAAATTATGGGTATTCCTTTGTTTGCAGAGAATTGGATCCCTGGAAAGAGTATTGTGAGGATTTTGAAGTTTCCCAGGATTGCAACTATTGTTTTCTCTGAGCCCTATGGATCTTTTGAGAGAGTATGTATATCTTTTCCTGATTTTCACTTGGTAGATGCCCATTTGACAATGGGGAACTTGTTTCCATTTCTCTTGCAGGAACTGGAAAGTCATGGATTCACTCTCAAGGAGGATGTTGAGGTACCTCTGCCAAGGACAGCCGGGTGGCTGGATGAGTATTATGACAACAAATTCAAAGCTGTGCCTGTCCCTCTTTCATCAACAGCAAAAAGTTTCTGTGAGTTGCATTTATGATCAAGTCAGGTAGATTCAGCCCACCAAAGGTTTAAAAACTTTTTTTAAAATACAGCCTGCTGACAGGGTTAGTAAGATCCTTGACCACATTCAAGCCAGTCATCCCTGATCAAAAGACAATTTCCACCTCCCATGCTGCAGGCTTTTGATACCCTTGATGCTTTCTATTTTCATCCTGCAGATGGAGGAAACACAGTGAGCAATCCTAGCAGATTTGGAAGGAGTTGTACAGGCATAAGGGTGAAAGGGAGTGAGAAAAACAGAACTAATAGGCTTAAGCGAAAGCGCGATGCCGGTGGAAGTGTATCTAAGAGAGATGATGGTGATGAATTACTCTTCTCCTTATACAGTTGATGTGATGCTGAAGTTGACTTATTATTTCTTCAATTTTTAATCAATAAAATGAAAGGCATTAGGAGCATCAATGTAAAGTGAAGCCCATGGTTCCCAGTAAAGGTTATAGATCTCATCAAAACAGTAAATCTTTAATAGCAAGCTGAAGCTTGAAAACAAAGCGTGTGATAGAATGAAGTAGAGCATAAAAACTAGAAATTTTTTAAATTTGGCATAAGAAGCTTCATGTTCTGGCACACAAAGGATTATTTTTTGGGCACATTGGTATTGTGTCAGTCCAGCCTAGGGGCCTGGAGATTTA
Organism: Darwinula stevensoni; assembly: GCA_905338385.1. Lineage (NCBI taxonomy): Eukaryota > Metazoa > Arthropoda > Ostracoda > Podocopida > Darwinulidae > Darwinula > Darwinula stevensoni. Next base: position 8,685 of record CAJPEV010002003.1, read on the forward strand.
ACAGCAAGATTTGTTCTGGTCACCAATGTGTTAAAGAAAATGAGTTAAAAAAGCAGAGCTCCATCAGAACTGGATTCAACTACTCTGTGGCAAATTGCCATTAACAACAGGAGCTCCATGAGCTTCAAGGTACATAAAGACCTTTGATTTGATTTCTGAAAGGTTCTATAGTGATCAGATGTCAGTCTTTCATTATCATTACAAGGTATAGCAAGATTTTGGACAGTTCTTAACACATATTTTCTGAAAAGCTGAAAATGTTCTAATTATTATGGGAAAAACTTCTTAGTGATATGTCTTCTCCACACTTACGGCATCCATTCAAGGATAATTATGGGATTCCTTATCACCTATATTTTGAAGTTTTACAGCATTAGTTTGAGAAAATTAACTTAGCTATCTTGTGATCATTCCCCTTCTGGAATGCTTCCAGATTTCTCCAGAAGCCCTCTTCTTTATTTACAAATAGAGCACCATAAATGCAGCACCTGGCTGCAAATTGACCAGTTTGATATGTTCCTTCACTAAGGTTTGGTTGTGACTAGCCAGGGATTAATGGCAGAGCAAAGTTGATTAGGAAAGAAATGAAGCCATTGTGCCCAAAATATAATGGTCATGCTGCTACCACAAGTACATGGTAAAAAGCCTTAATTTGAGTAATCCATTCCAGCCTTGAAGGTGCATTTATAAGAGCACCTCATCTGCAATAAATATTTCATAAGAAAAACTAAAGAAGTCATGTTTTTGGATACCTATTCTAAAGTGGATATTGACAATACTGTGATTGGGATCTGCAAAGATCTGATCTGCAAATCACATGTATATTTTTTTATGTGTCAGCTTTAAGAAAAGATATGACAATCAATGCTTTTGAGGCAGTAAGTCAGCTGATTGTTGAAAAGACAATTGCCAGGATAGCATGGCACATGGGCTTAACTGAAGGTTTAATTATCATAGCATGCACCATTGAAAAAAGTATTGTACAGCAGAGTGGGGTACCATGGATAATGCTGTTCATGGCTCTCCCAGCTCTGTTTCTCTTCATGTCATCTACTACATATCTTCCAGCTTAGATACCAGGAAAGTGTGGTTGAAAAAAGAGTAGTCCCCACCCAAAGTGGAGAAATGGTGCTGAGCAAAGTTGTACATGCATAAGGCAGGTTGTGATTGAGATGCAACAAATTATTTTGGCTGCTCTCCTTTGCTATTTGTTCTTTTGATATATTTGCTTATGACAAAATGAATGCCAAACAAAGAATGGAGATGGGGAGGTTGACATTTATTCCTACACAGATTAATCTCCCAAAAGGCAAATGAAGGAAAGAATGTAACAGGATCAGGTAGGGATGTGTTCCATGCTGCATTTCAATTCCCATACTTCCTGGAAACAGATGGAGAGCAGGAAACTAGTTGAAAAGCTTCACAGAAGAAAGAAATGCTGCAACAGATGAGCATACAGTTGGATTGTTGAAGATTCCCCACAAGATTCAGCATCATTTCTTCCCTGTTGACTCTCTCACTGGTGACCTATTGCATGGGAAATGGAAGGGAATCCCAAAACTTATTCCATTCTTTCAATCAATAAATTATTATAGTTTGAATTCCATGACAGTTGGTGTAATATGAAGCAATTTTATGCTTGACTGAATCATGCAAAAAGCTTAGCTTGGCTTGCATCAATATAAAATAATCTAATGAATACTTATATAATTACAGACTAGCTTCCTCTTGGAAAATTCCTTAATGTAACAAATCTGAAATCTTATGAAAGCCCAACTTCATAAATGGAACTATAGAAATTATACTGGCTCAAAAGAAGTTTGTCAAGCATACCCCAAACCACTTGACATGGAATGACTATTACTTAAATTGTCAGATCATGATAGGCCTAATATATATGAGGATGGAGGAACGATGACGACCTTGTAAAACCCCGTTTTACCCCCTTTACCTTGACCTGGATCTCCGCGGTGAACGAGATCGGGATCTCCTCTCTTTCTTTGTCCCTTCATGAGATTTTGCATTTGATGTCTTGGATGTGGAACTGGCTCTAGGAGAGTAGGAGAGTAAGATCATGTTATCACTCTAGGAGAGTAAGTACTACTCATATCTATTGCAATGGAGGCTCACTTATTGGAAGTAGAGGGTTCATCTTTCTTATCCTCTGAATCAGAATCACCCCAGCCACTCAAATCATATTTGGACAAATCTCCATCATCATCATCATCTTCTTCATCTTCCTCATCCTCATCATCTTTGTCATCCTCATCTTCGTTTTCTTTTTCCTCTTTTTCCTTTGGTTTAGCTTTCTCCTTTGGCTATTTAGCCAACAAATACAGATAATTAAAAGAAAACATTGTAAATCCAGTTTAAAACCATTGCTATGATGGACTTCCTTTCTAAGTTTTCAGGAGTCTCACCTTCTCCTCAGGCTTGTCTCCAGGAGCAGCCCTGAACTTCTTCTTCTTGCGACCAAACTATAGGATGAAGAAATAAGAGGCAGATGTGGCAAGAGGTAAATATACCAAGAGATTGCATACCTATGTCAGACTTGCATAAACTCAAAACTGGCAATATGAAAAAAGGTAAGTTCTTGCCCTCATAAAAATAGCCTATTTTCCCTCATGCCAGATCATCAATGATTTATGAAATTGACTGAATGAATCATCACTTCCTAGAACTAAACAGTCTAAACAAAAGGGGAATTTTCTCTCCCCTTATAATTCATGGGCTTACTTCATTTTCTCACTCAAGCATTAGTTCTATATCCACAAAGATACTCCCAAGAAGTGACGACGAGAAATAAATATAACATTTTGAATAAGTGAATAACCCATCCTCTTCTCAAACTCTTATTGGCTGGATGAGAGCATGATACAACTGTTACAGCTTTCCCAACTCATGCAGTGGAAATGTAATCTTGAATTGTTATAATTATAGTTCCTGGTTTTGCTCTCAATACTAAGGTAGAAGCCACAAAAACTGAGATATGAGTTCAGCAACTCTAATAGAAGCAGTTTTCAGATATTTCATCTTAGTGGCACAAAATGGGGACTATGACTCATCATCACCTCATCATATTCATCGTCGGATTCCTCCCTTTCTATGTATTCAACATTTTCTCGCTCATTATATCCACCACCAAATCCTGTCCTCTCCTCTTCTCCAAATTTTGCAGCATTGCACATATTACAGGTGTTCCTCCTTGCCCAATTGACGTTTCCACATCTGAAGAGAAGACAGGCTTAGCCCTTGGTACTGTGCCAAAGATCAAATAGCAAACCAACCAAAGGAAAACTCACTTTGGGCACATCCAATCATCAGCAGAGAAGAGGCCCTTGCTCTTCTCTGCTGCAGCTTTCCCAATCTCAAAGCCAGCTTTTCGTTTCTTCACTTCACAATCAGCTCTCTCTGCCAGAAAGTAGAGAAGAAAACAGGAATAGCATTAAGAACTTCCATCTTCTCTATGTTTGTTTGAGAAGGTATATTGACTCACCAACACCACATCGATTGCAATTCTTCCGCCATGAAAAATTCAAGTTCCCACACCTGGAAGAAAAATGAATCCAAATTTAGACCACCTTATGGATTATTTTAATAATGGAGTTCCTTGAAGGTTGAGACTGTTCTGCACGATCGCCGATCATAGGTTGAGCCCAATTAACCCATGAACCCAGGGACCGCTGTTCCTTAACCCTAAAGGGCATTCCATTAAAATGTCAGTGGGAATGCCCAGGTATGTAGGGGTAAATTAGTACCAGTTACTATGTCTCCATAGGGTGGAGATAGATTCCAGTTAGCCTTGGTCTCCTTCCTGTCAAGTAAAAACCTACCCGAATTTCAAGGTATGGCTACGCCTATCTTAAAATGTATTCAGTCATAAGGAGGAGATGAAGGAAAGCTAGCCTATGCGTACTTGGGATCTTGACAAATCCAATCTCCTTCGGCACCTCTGCGCCCAGACTGCATGTGATCCGCCATGTTGGCTTCAGTGGTTGGTCGTGGGAGTCAAAATCTAGCAGCCAACCATTAATTTTGGAATGCCTTTATACATTTTAAGAGCCACTTAGTACCCTTAGTTCGATTTAGAATATTCCGTGACCAGCTTAACGCATTTTTTTTTATTTGCTTTTTGTGAACGTTATGTAGCGCAATTCGAGAAGTTCTAAGTGCATCAGGATATGCTGAATCTGTCTCGCATCAAGTCAAAGATGGCGGCTTCCAGCGCCGCGTTGCACGTGCCTTCCGATCATGCTTTTTCTTCGCCGTCTGTTGAAGTTCAATTCATCGGTCAAGAAAAGGTAGGAATCAGGTTATTAACGTTTTTACGGTTTACACATACGCAATGGATGCATGCCGTCGATGAAATTCTTGGCCTGTATTGGTACGTGGCAAGGTCTATTGACAAGTCATAATCATTGGTACGACTTTTGTTTAGTACTGCATTAATGTTAGCGCAGGGAAACCCGTGGCATGAAATTTTATTCATTGAAGCGGCAAAAAAGGAATCCTCATGATATTACGATTGCACATCAAAGTGATCGAGGAATAGATGAGATCGTTACTTATATTCGGGAGTCTTGGGTTTATATAAAAAAAAAGAGGTATTCTGATAGCAAATTCTTTCACCGAAGGAAAGACTAGTAATTGTCATTTCACTAGTAAAATATCTAATCAAAGCAATATATCTATCGAACAAATTGTTTAGGATTTTGATAGGCCAGATATTCTTGACTGGGTGTAGGCTTTGGCTTTGAATGAATGAATGAATGAATGAATGGAGAGTCCATCTCATTTTTCTTTTTGTCACAAATAATTAAAAAAGTGTTTGAAGCTGATGTTGCAGCAAAGAAGGCACCTTAAGCCATATCTCCAAAATCAGTGCATCCTGCATTCCCTTTTCTTCAATTTGAAAATTAATTTGATCTCTTGCCAACACAAAAATACGGCATTCTGAGATGGTTAATAAGCAGAGATGTGTATATTTCATTTACTCAAATGTAGAGTCATGGTCTTGAGCTGACCTGCACTTGTTTTGGCCTCCCAACTATATTTCATGCACTGATTGAATTATCGAAATCTTCAACAAAAAACTTCGGCTGATGGATTATGTGCTTAGATACTGGCACCATTTTCAATCTACTTATTTTAAAACTCTTTTTATTCTTTAAGTGCTACAACTATCCTTGTGACCTCACAGGCTTGGTTCCTGCTTCTGTTTACCAGCATTAATCACTAATTTAATTTTTTTTCTATAGATCAAGAAAGGGTTCCCATTCTATAGGCATCAGGACATGGATGATTTAGATTAAGTTGGAATTCATATCTGTGGTACAATTTGGATCCAATTTAAAGGACTACTGAATGAGCTCTCCAAACTCATGAATGATTGCTGGTATTAGATTTGGCAAGCAATGAAGAACAATTTCATTGTGTCAGTCACATTAAGTTCAGGATGGCACATAATGTGTGATTTGAGGTAGGTTTGGGTGGTCCGCAAGTTGTGTGACTGATCCTGTGGATAGAATTAGCTCAAATTGTTGATTTCATTGGAGAATAATTGCCGCCATCCTTGAGTTGGTGGTACCAAAGCAGTATGGATATATTTGGTGGAAAGAACTGCTTTGTACATTTTCCATCATGCTTATGATTATACACTAATGGAATTTAATTCAAAGCTGGAATTTTGGTGCACCCTCATTTTGAGGCTAAACAAGGCATATAGGTAAAAAAGGTAGAAATTAGAACAATTTAAAACTGGATAAGACTTTTGTCCATGCATGTACTGTATGTGATAGATACACATATTTATCTCATGCATTCATCTAAAAGCACTTCTGAAGAGTTCAGGTAGTTATTTAATTTCAAGGTTTCATTTCTCGTAATTAAATCAATGTTACATGTATATTCATTGTATATTCTGTTCTTTTACTTTGGGCTATAATAAAATCAAGCCCACATGACTTGATTCTTTTGAATCAATTCATCATATTCTTTCTTTCAATAAAGCTAATGATCTTTGGTCAATTTTGGTTATCTAATTCAAACTCATTCTAAGTAGCTATTTCAATCAAATGTGCTAGTGGTATTTGCTGGAGTGTCATCTGTTATAGATGGTGTATGAAAGTAATGTAATTTATCATAATTTCGCCTAGCACCTATAGGCATCACTTATAAGAATAGCACTGACATAGGTAGAGCTCTTAAGAATTTTTTATTTCTTCCTTCTCCATGACAGAAAGAAAGTGCTCGTTTTATGAATTGAGGATTTTACTTCTTGTGTGAACTTGTCTCTCTGTCTTTCACTCTCTGATTGTTGGACATCTTGTTCCTGGTATTTTTTTATTTATTGTGGACTTGCTTATGAACTTTGACTGAAGTTGCAGCCAATTCACCAGGGCAGCTTAAGAATGATTTTTGTCCAGTGTTATCCCTTCAACACTGTACATTTTATTGCTCTACCCTCTAAGAATGCTGCATATTTTTTATAACTTAACATCTCCCCAAAAATTTCAACTCTTAAATAGTAAAAAATTGTGTAATGGTATTGAGATCCACTACCTTGCAATGCTTCTATGAGTTACCTTGATATTGATCATTGGTATCTTGGATATGAAAATTCCTGAAATATGGTTCACTAAACATAAATATTCATTTGCATTTTTCTTATGTTCTTTCACCTAATTCAGGGACGAGGACTCTTCTCATGCAAGAGTTTTAACAAAGGGGATGTGATATTCCGAGAGCAACCAATTGTTTGCAGCCAGTTCCTCTGGAATGAAACTTACAAGTATGCAGCATGTGAATACTGTTTGAAGCCACTGGAGACTGCTGAAGAGAATGTGAGGAGACTCTGCAACAGACCTGATATCATTCTACCTTTCCCTGAGTTATGCATTCTCGACAAGTTCTCTATTACATCTTGCCCTAATTGTGAGGTGAGGTATACCTACTGACTTTCTTGGAGTTATAAATTGTTTATCAGCTCGTAACTCTGCTTGCAATTGTTTTCAGAAAAGGTATTGCTGTAGTTACTGTCAGCAGCGAGCATGGACTGAATACCATGAGACTCTCTGTCTCAGGGGGACCAAGTCAAGTCTCTCCCATCATCCATTAGTCCAGCTTCAGGAAGCATGGAAGTGAGTTTTTTTTTTGCCTATTTTCCTGAAGTTTTTTACTGAGATCTTGACATGGTTGAATTCTTTAGGCAGATGCATTACCCACCAGAAACAGGTAGCATCATGCTGCTGTGCAAAATGATTGCTAGAGTATTGCAGTCTGAAGATAAGATGGCCATGATGGGGGCATTTATGCAGGTTGGCAGCCATCATGATGAAGCTATGCCTCAATCTCAGCACCCAATTATGATTGTTAAGATTTTCTTTTCTTCCACAGATGTGTCATCTTATTGAAGCTGAGAGTATGGAGTTGACCCACAAGCTCCTTGGAGAGGAATTTCAGTCACACTTGGATCTTCTTCATTCTTCAATTCAAAAGTCTTTCCAGTCACCTGACATTCATTTGGTGAGCAAATACCATGACAGAAATATTACTGTATAACTTGTCAAATTATAGAGGTTATACCATAACTAGTAATTGTACAGTGGTTGACCCCAGGTGGATTTCGTTCTCTGGTTGCCCTGGTTGGACGGAATGGTCAAGGAATTGGGACAAGTCCACTGAGTCACTGGGAAAGAGGAGTTACTGCCAAGATATCTGAACCAAGCTTCTCACAGGAAGAGAAAGTGAAAATAGAGGATTTCCTCTCCAAGTTGTATGAAGAAATTGAATCAGGCGAGTGCAAAGCATTTTTCAATGATTTCCATATCACCATGCCATGTGAGGAGGCACCTTAAAACACAACATATGAGATTCATTCAGAAAGTTCTATTTGTTTAATTTATTTTCTGGAAATAACCACATTTTTTGACATTACCTCATATTTTCAAATAGTCTCAGTATTTGTTGCCTTGCTGATTGTATCTTGATATCAATATTGGAAAGTGTCAGCAAATTTTCCCCTCAAGGTTATATTTGCCATACTGGGATATTGCTGAACTTATAGCAGTCCCACTGGAAAATATTTGCTCTCAAGAATTTGTGGCAGAAGTTCTTTGGGGGCATTTTGACATACTGTTTGCAAGCAACTACCAATTCAATTGTTTCACCTTTAACCTTGTTCACCTTGAGTGTGTAAGGAAATAAAAATCAGCATTATGTTCATAAAGTATCACCAATTAACACAAGTAATATAAGGTATTTAGCAAATACATTAGGCAGGAATATGACTATTTTTTTCTAGTGAGGTAGATGCATGATAATAATCGATGATAAAACTTTTCAAATGTGCCCAATGCCTTTTCCTGCAGCAGTCATGTCTGTCTGAGGGAATGTAGCAGTTTTCACTTTGAATAGAAACTCAAATTGAAGAACTGGAATGGTAGTGTATTCAAAACCAGGCTGCTTTGATTTTCTGTATAGTTCCAGTTCTCTGTCCCCATGTCCCATTTGTGGTACTGTCACATTACCATGGCTGAAAATAGACACTTTCTTTTAAATAATACCATGAACATTAACAGCTCACAAGAAGACAAATGAGATTCATTGAGTTCATCAGGAGCTGATGATGGTGTTAGGAGATTTTACTCTCTCTTTGTGCTGTGGCATAACCAGATCTGAGTTTTAGGAATGTACACCACATTGTCTCCTTACTCCCCCATATTGCACAGCAACAGCTCCAGAAAGGCATAAGTTACAACTCAAAAGCATTTCTTCATCTTGGAAAATACATAATCTACAAACATATATATAGTATTTAATGTGAATCAGGATTTTCATCAGGTTCAATAGGCCACTTGGTTACAGTTTCACAGGAAAGCTAAGGTATTATAGGTATATCCTGTGCTGTTTATTTGCCAGGCATGACACAGATGGAAAGGTTCCTCTAAATTTAGCATGTTTGTTAGATGTCTGTATGAATGGATATTGGGAGTGAGGGAGGAATCTCAGTGATTAATACATCCTGAACTTGTGCATCATTGAAATCAGGGCAACTATTTGGGGAGAAGGGGCCTGTTTTCAGTTTTTGGAGTGCTTTGAAAAACAGTAGGTTCAAGAGTGACATGAAATAATTCTTTTACTGTACAATTAAGAGGTAAGTAACAACCAGGTACATCACAGAGAAGCTCCTGAGCAAACAAGGATGAGCTGAAGTAGATTAAACTTCTGGTATATGGGGATTATCTATACAACTAGTGAAAAATTATTTAAGTAAAAACTCATTCTTTATTACCTTTTGGCTTTGGTAGTACCCTTCATGATTGATATTTGTTACATATTTTTTGCACTAGTATGCAGAAGTGCCACAACTACCCTGTTTACAGGATTTTGCCACAAGTGATCCCATCTTCTTTCTTGTCCTGAATGATTACCCATAAGGGAGGCTGCTTCCATCTTGATTAACTTTGGGGTTCTCAATCTACCACTGATATTGGGGAAATGACAGAATTGTTCACCATTCACTTCACAAACTTGGTCACTGGTGAGAAGCATAAGGGGGGGGGGGGGGGAAGCTGAAAGTAACACGCTTTTGTTTTTGATCTTGCTTAATTTGCTTGGTGTTTTAAAAAAATTTCTAGTTTTATCATTTTTTCAAATGTACCTCTTATGAATTGAATTACTTTTTATGCTACAGTGGTTGGCTCCTTCCTGGACACAGAAGGCTCAGGATTGTACTCCATCCAGAGCTGCATTAATCACAGCTGTGTGCCAAATGCTGAGATCACATTCCCAGACAACAATTCTACATTGGCTGTTGTTGCTCTGCAAGACATCCCTGAAGGGACTGAGATCCTCATTTCTTATTTGGATGAATGCACACTTAAGAGAAAGTGGAAGACAAGAAATTCCTTCCTCAGGTAAGATAATTATTTTATATCTGTATTTATGAAGCCCTGAACTTATGGTTTTTAAAAGACTATTGCTGCTTTTACAAAAATGTAATCAACATATTTTTCTAACTTTCAGGGAAAATTATTTATTTTCCTGCGACTGTGAACGGTGCAGAAATGAGTCTCAAATGTCTAGTACCTGTGATGATGACAGTGATGGAAGCCTGGAGGAAGAGGAGGATATATCCTCTTGACCCATTTTCTTCAATCCACAAATCAATAAATTCCATTTGCTTCATACTTCGCTTAAAAGTCTGTATTACCTAATAGCTGCCACCATTTTTATAACTGAATCAAAGATAACACAGAACTAAACATCCAAAAAAAAATTATATGAAAATAAATAAATATCTGCTTTACAAAAAAAAAAATTATAGTCTGTAACCATAACTGAATGAAACTATCAGCTCTCATTCTTTTGTGACTGAGGAGGAATCACAGATTCTAGAAATTTTTCCACATGAGGCCAAATCTTGTTTGTCTCTCTTCCATGGAACTCAATAAGAGTACCCTTCTGTCGGTAGAAGTCAACCACAGGACGAGTATTGGCAGCATACACTTCCAATCTCTTCAGAACTGATTCTGGCTTGTCATCGTCTCGCTGAACCAACTCCTCACCTGTGACATCATCACGTCCCTGGAAGATAAACAGAATAGCATAATTAACATGAGATATCACCTAAGGGTTCTCTCACGAGACAAAAAAATGGATTTTTGGATATGCACAGGAACTTTGGGAGGATTGAAACTGAGATTATAGATTCGTCCAGAGGGTAGGTGAAGCCATCTGTCCTTGATTCGACTGACAATCTCATCAAAGGGGACGTGGAGGCATAGAGCAGCATCGATCAAGTGCTCATCATTCAGAATCTCGGCCTGATATTGTGTTCGTGGAAAGCCTGCATTGTAGAAAATCGGCATGTTAATGAAAATACACAAAGTTAAGACTAGTAGAGTACTGTGCATATTTCAAAGCACCAAAGTGAAAGTTTTGACCTCCATTATTTCAAGATCAGCAGTTTTTTCTCAATTTACAATTAATTCCCCCTAGAATAAAACAGTTTTGTTACTTTCATGACATATGGCAAGTACTATATTTCTATGCAAACTTAACCATCATGTGGTAGGTACGTGTGCCCTGAAACTGGATGAAATAGAGCCATTGTTTAATTATCAAATGCATCCTGATTAGAATCTCACAATAGATACTGAATGTTGTCACAGATCTTGGCAGACCACTGCCAAGTTGATTTAGGATGAACTTCAGCACAGAAGCACCTCTACACTGCTTAATGCCTTATGCAATAGCCACACTACTCCATTCTGCAAATATTTTTACAATTCCAAATCTTGTGTTTGAAAACCTTTGCAATGGGGATCATGTATAAAAATTAATTCAATTGAGTAAGTAATAAACAAATAGATCCATACAGCGCTGCCCAGAGGTTTCCAGGGGCCCAGGACAAAATTAAACCAGAGACCCCTTGAGGCTCTTTGGAGGACCCCCTTGATACGTGGGGCAGATTGCCCCCCCCCGGGCGGCCCTGGATCCATACTAGAATACTTCAAGAGTAGAGGATGTTTGTTAAATATTCATTACTTCTAAGTTAAAAATGAAAAACAACTCCAGCTTCAATTCTCAAGTAACCAGGATGCAAAATAAATTACAATTACACCCTTATCTCTTGAATCAACCAAATAACTCACCATCAAGAAGATAACCAGGGGGTCCAATTTCCTCCAATTCCTTCAAGATCAATTCAATCATGACATGGTTGGGAACGAGGTGCCCCTCATCTATGTACTTCTTTGCCTCCTGACCAACCTCTAAAACCATAAATATGCAAAAATAATTCAGCTGCATTCATTTAAAGGTCATAACCAGTCAGCAATGGTCACTACATACCACTTCCTTTCATGATCTGGCTCCGAAGGAGATCCCCTGAAGATAAATGTTTGAGACCAAATATGCTTTTTATTCGTGATGACACAGTCCCTTTGCCTGAGCCAGGAGCACCAATGATCACAGCACGAAATATGGAACCCATCTTTTGGGAATTTCTAATGATTCATCATTCCATGTTTTTGCCTAAATTCTTGTTCCTATAGGAACAGATGAGAAACCTGCTCACTAGGTGGATCCTCTCTTCAAATCCATGAAGCCAAATATAGTTTGACTCCATCTGGGCATCCTAGTTTTCATTTTCCAAAGGTAAATAAAAAGCTCATGAGCAAAATGGTAAACCACAGAATTTGGATAATTGCAAGCAATAAATTAGGTTTCTTATTTTCTGTAGGGGTTTCTAATTATGTTTGGCTAGAAAATATTTTTTTACAAGAGTTTAAAAATTCCAAACAATCCCAAACCAAAACAGGATGATTGAAGTTGTTTTTGTTTATATGGGCTTTATCATTCACGTAAGACTTTTGCATGGTCAATATCTTTCCTTATGTATTTTATCTAACATGTCTGGCCTTGTGATCCACAAACTTTCATTTCATTATGAAGAATGAAACTTTCATTATTTCATTTTCATTTCATTCTCCACAAGAGCAAGTTCCTTGCCTATATTTCCATGGGAAATGGAAGTATGCTTTCCTATTGGCTTTTCAAAGAACTTCTTTTAGGATGTACAACCATCTTGATTTTACAATCTATAGAGAGTGGCATATTGGAATTTAGCACTAAGGAAATCTATTTTCAAGTTGTCATTTGCTTCTGGCCCAGTGCCACCCTGACTCAAACAATAAACTTGAAGTAAAGAAGAATCAATGAGCCTGTAGCTCAGTGGTCCCTCACCTTCCTATGACTGGCCCAGATGTTCTCTTCTAGATTCTGCCAAGTTTATTTACATCTCCAAGAGGGATGGGCTTGATGTAGCCCAAGACAGCCACAACTTTCCATGGCTTCTCCCTCGTGTACTTTGAAGATACCATGTGACCTGTGTCTGTGATTTTCAGGACTCCATGAGAATGCAAATGCATCAGGAATGATAATAAAAACGTATATTCAACTTCTAAATTTGTGAAGGAACACATGGTTGGGAAGAGGGAACTGTGCAACTCAATATGAGTAGACTTCACTTTCTTTTGTTCTCTGAGCATCACATTCATTGAAGTAAATAAGGATACCCTCCTACAAGTTGCTGGCCGAAGCAAACTAGCCCAAACAAAACATTAGCTAAGCTTCCATACTAGAATCCTACACTGGCACAGACATTGTCTCCAAAGCACTGGATTAGTGAGAAAAAAAGCATATGAACCATTGGCTTCCCCAATCAAAAAATTTTCACCTGGCAGACATCCACACTGAAGGGCAAAATCAATACAATAAGAGACTTATTGCACATTGACATCAAACAGCTGAACATCCAGGGAGTGGTACCACCAGATATTTTTGAAATTCCAAAAAAGAATTAGCAAGAGTATACCTTAGGAAGATTAAAATGCATAAAGAAACCATTATGGTATAGGAGTGGAACAATCACTCTCAGAACATTCATTGGGGAAACATGATAAATCATTTTTCCCACAACAAAAGCACAGAGCTCAAAACTCTCTTTTGAGACTTATTAAATTTTTGTTATATCAGTCCCATGGCCTGTTCACTTATTTTCTTTCTGTATTCAAACACAAAAAAAAACTTTCTGCAGGCCAACTTGCCTGAGAGCACATCAAGGGGACAAAACACATTAATGACACAAACTCTTCTGTCACATCAACTACTTCTCGAGAAAAGAAAAGGCAAGGAAACACAAGATAAGCCTACTCCAAATCAATTCATATCATCAGTGAGATCGATGACCACTCGGTATGGGGAGATGCATGTTTGAAGACACGCCTGTTCACTGGATCAGGCAACATGAAAATGAAGCATGTTCAAGGGAAAAAGCACAGTAGAAGAGTAGGCAAAAAGAATTTCAGTCACTAGGTGTTCAATGAGCCAAGTCAAACAAGGCCCTTGTCATCTCCGTTGTCTAGTCGTTTTTGAGGGGTGACTCCGTCATCTTCCCCATCTTGTATCCTCCTGCAAACAAAAATAATACATTTCCAGCCCTTTAGAAAAACCTCCAATGCTAGCCTTTCCTTTATCAATAATTTTTTCAGATTTTGTCAAAATTCTGATGTCATCAAAGGAGTTCCTGAGATTTCCAAAGCTCACTTGATCTGAATAGCAGATGATGAGGATACAGATGATTGAGTGAACTGTGTCAGTGGAACTGCATAATAATACATGAGAGGTGGAGAACTCTCTACTCCATTGAGGGCTCCACTTCCAATGAGACTATTACTTGAATCTGCCCCATAGAGAAAATGTATGCATATACAAGAGCTAAGAAATGACAAAATAAAAAACCAACGCAAAAAATGCAGATGCCAACCATTGCCTGCACGTGCTGGAGAAACAGGAGCACTCTCTGATATGGGGAGATGTAAAGCAGATCCACGCATGGAAGAGAGGCCACTCTTGTAGGAGGAAGAGGTTCCTGGGCCACCATCAGGCATAAGAGATGTTGGAGGAGAGGATTCAATATGCATGACATGGCTTGGGGATGCTGGTGCAGACCTGAAACAAAAATAAGCAATTCAAATGACACTGTTACCACCATATTGGCAAGTACAAAGAACAATACTACCTCCCAAGTAGCTGTCCACAAGATACAATGCCATACCACATGTTCTATGCTAAATGTATCTCATAATCAAAACACTAATGGAAACTGAATAAGTTCACAAAGACTGCTACAAAATGAAGAGTTTGGAGGAGAAATACCTGCTACTAGCAGTTCCTGGGGATAATGAAGATCGGAAACATGGGATGACTCGCTGTCGCCTCTTTCTGAAGGCCTGTTCTACCAACTTCTGCTCACATGATGGGTCCACTCTCCAAAAAGAACCTTTTCCAGGCTCTTCATGTGACCTTGGTACTTTCATGAAGTACCGATTCAATGACAGATTGTGCCGGATTGAGTTCTGGAAAAAAAAAAGGATGATCGTATAATTTATGGTTTCATCAGACGGGTTGAAGGTAGAGAATAACACCAACTCACCTGCCAGCCCTTGTCAGCTGTTCGATAGAATGGATAGTTCTTGGTGATATATGAATAGATCCCACTTAGTGTAAGTTGTTTATCTTGGGACTGAGATATGGCCTGCACGATCAATTGTGCATAAGAATATGGTGGTTTCCCTTCATCCTATAGAGATTAACAAAAGAAATTGTTTATTTTTGCCATGGACTTGAACATATATATTGGAGTAGTATATCAAGACACTATCTGCTTTCAGTAACATACCTTTGGCACAGGGGTATCATTGATGAGAGGATTTTCAGGCAAGGACAAAAACTTATCTCCAATTTTGTCCTTGCCATTGGAGGTATATGTCAATACTTGCCCTCCTGTAGCTAGACCTGGTTGTCTTTGGTACATGGATAGGAACTCTGGGGGTTCCAAATATCTGATGCCACTACGAGGACTAGCAGGACATGAATTGGCAGCACTGGAAAAGAGAACAGCACAGGTATCAATATTTCAAGAAACCATAACAATTCAAAAGGTAAAAAAAGAGTTTCACAAGACAATTTGATAAATTGTATTTCACTTCTTTCTGATACTGCACCAGTAATGATGAGATTGTTACCATAGGATATAGGAGGTCATAGAGAAGTGGGAGTAATGTTTTTCCCTTTTGAGATCTCATAGAAAGAGGTATATGCCACAAAACATCTGTTAACGATTTTGTTTATTCCAATTCACAGCATTACCACAAAGCAGCAATTATGCACAGTCATTCTAGGGCTTCAGCTTCAGGATCAGGAAACCATATTTGATGAAGAATTTTGCAATGGAAGCATGACTCATCAGTTGATAGAATGAAAACACAGCATAAAAACATGACTGCAGCAAGTCAGCATTTTGCAAACAATATGTTCCAAATGCATCGCACCCCTATTTGTGCCAAGGTTTTCAGCTAGTGGCTTAACCAATTTTCACCCAAATTCCAACTGGGGCTCCTGAATTTTTCCAAGATAGTACTACATGGTATAAGACACATAGGTGCAACATGTTTACCTCAAAAATAGTATGTGGCATATTTGAGAACAAACAGTGAAGACCATTAAAAGAGAAAGCTTCAACCACTGTTCATATCATGCTACTTATGGTAACACAATTGATGAAATCCAAATCCATCCTGATAATAAATGTGAAAAGTGAGGTTTTGAAGAAATAAACCATTTAGGTCTCCATAACTGTCAAAATAGCAATATATATATAAGAAATTCAATTGAAACTATCCATTTGATAAAAGGCAATTTGTACATAGTACAAGGAGTCTTGGGGAAGTCTTTGCAAAGCAATGAAGGAAATTAATGGTTTGTCTTGCCCATCCTTCTATGATCCATTAACAATTTTCACTTGGGAATGGCATATAAGACAAGAAAGGTTTATACCTGATGGTGCCAGTAGGTGAAGGGATAGGGCTGCTTTCCACAAGATCACTTGGGATATTGATTCGCAAGGGAGCCATGAAAGCAGAAGCAGTTGTTCCCATGCTTGCTATTTGAGACTTTGGTACTCTCCCATCTTCTTCAATCAAGGATGTGAACTGGATTTTAATACTTGTACTAGGAAACCGGACAACACACCTGAGAAATAAAACAACATATGCTTTAAAGTCTAGTTCTTATTCACACTTGCACTTGAAACAAACATTCACTCTTGTTCACCAAGGACTAACTGCTAAGATGCATAGAGGAAAATACAACTTCATGCATACACTTTGGGAAGAAGACTTTTGCCGGATCCTTTCCTATGGAAAACTCCATCAATGAAGACACCATTCTTGCCATTGCAGCAAAGGTAAAAATGCGGTTCTTCATAGAATATCTCAAGGTGCCTCCTTGATATGAAGTTTGAATGTCCCATGTGCACGTCCACTTCACCTTTGGAACTGTTTCTCCCAATCACAATGTGATGCTGTCGCATGAAATACTCGAAATCTTTTCCCTCGAGTCTAGCAAGAGCTGCACCCGAGGCATCAGGTTGCCACTGAGCTTTCATGGGGCTGGCTGGGAGAGATTTGAGTGCCAGTAGGGCCCACGCACCACTTTCAGTGGCCTCTGCTGCTGCAGCACTTGCCATGGCAACAAAGGCGTGTTGATAGTCACAAATAGGGATTCACACTTATTTCTGCTTCAGATTTATAACTCACTTAACGTTGGAAAGTTCCATGGGAACTCCAAAAACGCAACAATACATTTCACTGCGCATGATAGCAACGCAACGCACATGTTATGTCAACAACGTGCACGACGCCATTGACTCGGAAGTACGTCGTGTCTTCGACTTCGCAGAATCCGGATATGTAAACAATGTAATCTATGTGTATCTTCAGTCAGAATCTCATTACCTTCATCATTTATCATTCTATATTCATTATACATTATTATGGTATCATAATTGGCAGTTTAAATGCATAGCTTCATTTGAATAATTAATCAATTTGCATATATTCTCTGATATTCAATTATCCGCGTCGAGCATGCCTTTGTTCTCTGTCATAGGCGAGCCATGGCCGAGCTCCAAGGGGGAATCTGGCCTGTGTTCGAACCTTGAGGTTTACCGGCGCTTACTGTTCCCTTAACTTCAAAGGAGTGAGGTTAAGGGTGGCCCCCCTTCAGGTTTGACCCGCTGGCTTTAATAGAAGCAGTTACACCTTGTTCACTCTATGATTGGAGCTAAAGTGTAGTCCCCATCTCACAGAGAATAAGACCAGAGTGACCTGCAGAAGTGTGTGACGTAGCCCTTGTCCATTCGCGAAATTTTGGAGGTATTCCTGCAATACTGTCGTTGCAGACAACATTAAAAAATGGTATGCCTTTTTTCACTTGAACTGGGAGTTTTTTTTAATGAATGAACTGAATGGCTGCTTGAACTATTCACTTAATGTTATTTGCTAACTATTTGTGTGTTTTCTGCTGGGCATGTTGATATAAGTTTTTACGTGGCAAGTTCATGATACATTTAAGACTGATGTGTAAGAATCATTGATGCTGTAAGTTAATTTTAATTGCCATCTGATTTGGTTAGAGATTTTTCGCCTTTCCATTTGTAATTTTCTTCTGCCATGTGATTCTCAAAGCCATAAGATTTATCAAGTTTGCAAATTTTATCTTTAAAGGAAGACATTTTTTCAATGAATGAAAATTCTACTGAGGCTTACTTAATAAAAGTCATAGTTACCTCAGTAGATTGTACCATGAGTCATGGATATGTTCCTGTAGCAGGAATCCAGCTAACATCCCTGTGTCCATAATCCTCTAAAAGTAAATGAACTCTTTTTGTGTGTGAATAACTTTATCAGAAGCATTATTGTTGATGCTTTGTGTTCCTTCGGTTCTGCCGCTAATAATTTGTAGCATTTTTGAGCCACTTCAAAGCCTTTCAAATCCTATAGTTAAAAATGCATTCTTCAAACTGAAATGTTTGGAATGCATGATTAGGTGAAAAAAAAAACTTAATTGTAGGCCCAGTATGAGTGCTTCTGAAGATTCAAAATGTAAATCAATAGTGGAGGTACACAAAAGCATAGTGCAAGCATATTTAATACCTTTTTTGTTTAAAATGAATGAAGTGATAGAAGACCAGGACAATACAATCTTTGGTATTTTATATTTTTCCTGGGATTGGCCTCATGTGGATGTGTTGTGTGTTATATGTGGTTTATTATAAGTTCTTTCTAAGCACCCATTGAATATCTCCAACAATTGGAAGATCTTTTCATCATCAATGAGATACAAAACTTATTCTTTCTTCATCCTCATACTGTGCATTTCTGACAAAAATGTAGATATACTTATTTATGGCTTTCAGAACTCTACCCCTCCTTGTTTCATCTCTCCTCTTCACATGAAATTAATATCTTTCATTTATGCAACCTACCATTGATGAAAAGAAAAGTGAGAAGAGAAATACATGAAGGTATTCTATTGTGCATTCGTAATCAATGCAATTTCTGGAAGTAATATATCTGAAAATTGCCTGAAGGAACATCATAGAGAATTCCATAACATCAGTCTCACTACCTTTGACACATGCTACATGGGGAGTCTTCCATTGTCATCATAACACAGTCCTGATTTTGGTCAGCACAACTTCTAGAGGAAAGCGGAGGTATATGAGAGTGGGGGTTAAAGACTGGAGTTAGCTTTGACTTTTGCACCACCCTGTACATCATACCCACTTAAGGGGTTAATGGTTCCATAAGAAAACATATACCCCTATGAAAAAAAAAAGAGCTCTTCAGGTTAAAAGCCCCCTTGTTTCTCCTAAATGAGGTTTTGCATTTGGACCTTCTCATCGTTCATAACTTCCTATGTGCCATTAATAGCTTCAAAGTTTAAATTGGAATCATGGATGAGGCATGAATGCCTATATGGTAAAACGCAGATGGTGTGTGGAAACAGTTTTGTTGTAATAGGTGTTTGGCATCAATCAAGGCAGCTCACTTGCAAAAACAATGGAAGAAAAGCATATTTCATAGTGCTGTAAAAGAATCATCCATGTCATGTCATGTCAGGCATGAGAGAAGCACAAGGCTTACCTTTGTAATAGTAGAGAGTCAATTAAGAATGAGGATGGAGCAAGACACTAACATTGTAAACAGGTGATAGGGCTAATAGGTTAGAAGGAAGAAGACTTTGACTTAAATGAACTATGTTCAGTGTCTTATGTTTGTGCTAGGAATGCATTAGTCATTAATAATTCCAAGTTAAATTAGGTAGCAATTAAATATAATTAAAGTGAAAAAATAAAGAAGATTGGTAACCTAGGCCTCCTATTTCAGGGATTAGGGAACTCAGAGAAGAAAATATTTATTAGTGTCTGCTTTTATTGCTCAGTGGAAAGGGTTTTCATGGTGCAAATTTGGAAATTGAAGCAAACTTGTTCTAGCTTTTCAGTTGCATGCATGTCATTTCATTCTTTGCCATATTCAATAGCAAGCAAGATCCACCAGGCTTGTTAAGCCCCTTTTCCTACGCCATGGGGTGCACTGGTACGCCCGTGCTTCACCTCCAAGGGATGTAAAAATTCATTTTGGTACAGGAAAGTCACCAGGCCAATATGGACATGGCGGTCAACATGTTAATTATCGTCACCATAATCTTTTCTATTGAGTTCTATTTATATTCTGCAAAAGTATCTGTTATAACCTGCATTTTGTGAAGAAACTTTATTTATCTGTATTTTTAATTGAAATTTCATTTAACTGCATGATCATGCATGACTTAAACCCATGGAACACCATGGTAATTGATAAAAAAAAATTATTTATTTTACTCTTACTTGATTGCAGGCTGAATCCCATCTGTAGCATTCAGGAAAATGCCATAGGCATTTTTCTGTCATTTTCTGTCGGATTCTTGATGGAGTATATTGATAACAAGGTGAAAGTTTTCATAAAGTTCATGTGGTTGACTGTGTGTCCCAAATTGGTTACCTCTGTAACTGAATACACACACAAAAAAAAATTAATTGGCCAATTAGTGTCATGAAACACATGAAGGAGATAGGATTGATAAGTTAGTAAATAAAAAAAAGGACAAAATAAGCCAAGTAAGGATGATTTATGGGTTCCAAGAATATCTCAAGGTCCTTCCTTGTGAAGAAGAGATCTGTTTACCTTATTTGTGTAATTTCTCTATAATTGTGCAAAAATCATGACTTTGCCAGGTACTTTGGCCGATTCATATGCATGAGAAAATGCTGTGGTTAGTTGCTAATACTCTGCTGAGTTTCTGCTGACACTTTTAAGATGGTTGTTGAATCCAGCTTCCCCTGGATTTCTTTCTGAATGAAATTTCCCTTAAATGCAGGGCCGTAAAAAATAAAGGGGTTAAAAGCGACTTTGCATGCTCCCAGATGTCCGATCTCGTTCAAAGTTAGATTCTGTAATCTCCCCTGTCATCTCGTAGTTAAAATCTCATTAGACTCGCCTGCAGCCCATTTTCATCCGCATCTCCCCTCTCTACGCTCGCGTAGCCAAGCGATCAGCGTCAAGAACCGGGTGTGCGCTGCTTGCATCTGTTTATATCGATTGCGAAGAGATGGCTCATGCTGACAGGTTTTCAATTTTGCATGATATTTCTACTCAAATCATGGACGATTCCGATGAAAATGTTGTAAACGCCAATCCGTATTTCCACCGCACGAATGCCGGGTTATCCAAAGCCCTAAACCTAATGTGTGAACATCCAGTACTTCTGCAGCCAGCATTTTAACATAATAAATATCAGGACCGTCCAATTTTCCCCATATTTTTTTTAGAGACTTCCGTCAACTTGCTGTGGCTTCAAGTAACACGAGTCTCTGATGGGAAAGGATAGAGGGCGCTGGCTAAGGCTCTAGCCATCGCTCCCCCCCCCCCCCCCAGCTTCTCTTCCGAAAAGACTGCCTTGCCCCGTCCTTGGTGCTTGTTAAGGACGACTGGCTGGCAGACGTCGCTGCGACTGAGGGCTGTGGGCATTTGGGGTAGCAGTTCCGGGAAGGCACCTATGTCGGTCGGCGCCGGATGGGTGAAAATAGTCATGCCTGCGCTGTAGGAGTCCCGTATTGCTTAAGAGGCGGCCCGTTGGAAGGTATCCCATAAGGAGATTTATTTGAAATTCAAGTTGGGAGTCTCTGATTTGCATCATCCCCGCTCCTCGTTCGAGCACCACAGCCAGGGTCCCCCCCGAAAAGTCTTGGGGGGTGGCATTTTCCAGGTGAAAAGACATCCGATCCCGATCGGATGTTATTCGGTCGGTCATCTTCGACCGCAGGGCTCTCACCCCCTTCGACGCCTCGCCATCCCCCCGGGGAGGCCACCCACACACCCCAGCCTCCACCCACACACCCCGACCTCCACACACCCCAGCCTCCACCCACCTGAAAAGACGTGGCTTCTTATGGCTTCGCTCGTTATTCATGCTTTATGAGTCTGTTTTTCCTGTCTTCGTCGCTGTCGGGTGAATCGACGTGCAACCCCCGAAACCCCATATCGCACTGTTTACACTCCGGAAGAAAAGTTTTGGGTCGCTTTTGTGCTCGGCCGATCCCGGCTATGACGAGAGTCCGTGCTTTGTTCCGCTCCGGGGGAAGGAGTGCGTGGTAATAAAATAGAAGAGGAAGGTGGCAGGGATGTGTGAATGGGTGTAGACCAAGCCCAGACAAATAACCGTGCAAGATTGCAGGCCGGCAATTCCTTCTTAATCACAAAGGGCCTGCTTTTTCTCTCCGCCTGGGGGCATTTTTTCGTTTCCCCTCTTTCGGGTCTCCGGCTTTTCTCCGGGTCGACGTCGTGCACTCGGCATCGGCTTACCTGGTGCTTACGCACCGGTTTCCCTCTTGGGGGTTCCCTTTCCCCAGCGGAAGTCTGAAGTTCAACAGCTTTCTTATCGCCCGAGATAAGACGGTGCCGACTGTGCTTTTTTTTTTTTCCTTCCGTTCTCTTATGCAATTCGGAAGAGGATAGGGAGACTGGAGAAAGAATGGAGGGGAGAGAAGAGATAGGCAAGGGGGAAAAAAAAAAGATCCGCGAACTTGTCATACAGGTGGAGTGTCCTTTATACAGCCGCCATTTCCTCTCTCCTCTTTGTCATGAACCCTCCCCCCTCCCCCCCCCCCCCCCCCCCCCCCCCCCTCCCCCCCCCCCCCCCCCCCCCCCCCCCCCCCCCCCCCCCCCCCCCCCCCCCCCCCCCCCCCCCC
>CAJPEV010002003.1:31724-44184 GCA_905338385.1 Darwinula stevensoni
CCCCCCCCCATTTCCCCCCCCCCCTTTTTCTTGACCCCCCCCCCCCCCCCCCCCCCCCCCCCCCCCCGTTTTACGAGGGGCGCTTTTGACTCGCCGCCTTATCTGCGTTTATGACTCCTGAAGGTCCCAGGGGCGGACGTGGAGTCTCCGCTCCCTGTCTGTTTTTTTTTTTTCGGCAGTTGCAGCTGTTCCATCCGGCCATCATATTTCATCTGCGGCAGTCGCCGCCTTCGTAGCGAGCGTCTTCTCGTCCGCACGCGTACGCGTCGGTCCCCTGCTCGAGCCGGTCTCATCGCCGATCGGATCGGACGACCGGTGGTTTTTTTTGGGATCATCCGCTCTCGATCTCTCGGATTCCTCCGAGCCGCGACGATCCGTCGAGGTTTTACGTTTCCGAGCCGGGCGGCCGTTCTTCCGCCGTCCGACCGGGCAGCTGTTTGTGCGAGAGGGGCGAGGGGCGAGGGTGAGACGGAATGGAATTAAAAGCGGGGATGGTTATGGGTTATTGAGCCGCCGCCACTGGGGAATGGGGGGGCGGGCGGCATTTCGGCTTCAAGGGAAGAGAGGAGAGAGAGAGAGAGAGAATGCGTTGGCCTCTCCTACACCATCCTCCTTCCTCCGGTGCGTGAGCCCCTCCGGTTTCCTCACGCAGTCGGTCGCCTTCGCTCGGAGCGTCCGCACAGATGGACGGGGGGCGTTCGTCACGTGCGTGTCGCGGTGTGGTAAACGGTCGGTCGTGCTTGGGTGTTCCGGCTCATGCCGGTTCCGTGGGCGCCCCGTCGTCGTCGGGGTGGGACGTGACGAGACTGCGTCGGTGCCGTGGTTTTCGGCGACGCCGTGTCGCTCTCTTTCACCGACGCTGCCGCGTAGGCGACTCGATCGTTCCCGATTCGCTCGACCTTGCGGATGTGTCCCGGATCCGCGGGTCGACCCCGGCGATCCGCGTGGCGCGTACGAACGGAGTCGCCACCGGTGCGCGCGTGCGAGATACGCCTAAGTGCTAAGTAGCTCACGGTATCTTTTTTCCGTCCTCGTCCCGTGTGGAGTGCCCGATGGCGATCGAGTCCGTGCGCGGTCTCACGGGAAAGTTTTCCAGAGGAAAGCATTCTTCGGTCGGTCCGATTGTTTCTCGGCCTCGTCGGAACGACCTCTGGATTGCGGAATGACCTCTCGAGGATCCGGTATTGTTTTTTTACGTCCCCGTGCGAAAGCATGTTTCATCCTGCGACCCCTGCCCCCCGTGCCCCCCCCCCCCGTGCCCCCCTGTGCCCCCCTGTGCCCTATCTCACGAGGGGAGACGGGAGAACCGGGGAGGAAGCGATCAAACGTGTTATATACAGACGAGGAATGCGTATGGCGGAGAGGGGAGAAAAGAGAGAGGTCCCCTTTTTTTTTTTCTTTTTTTCTTTTGGCCAGAGGCAGGTTCGGACCGAGATAGAGAGAGAGAGAGCGAGCGAGCAGGCTCTCACACACAACGAACGCTCGAGGGGGGAGGGGGAGAACGCCAGGCCTGGTGAGAGAGAGGGAGAGGAGGGGGGGGGGAGAGAGAGAGAGCGGTCCCCTTTGATCAAATCCCGTCACGCAGAGATCAGCTATGCCTGCCAGGGCAAGGGGGCTCCGGGGCCCCAGCCGAAATTCCTCCGAATTATAGACCTGCCCTTCTTCTCCTCCTACGTCGGCGGGTCTTTTCTCCTCTCTCTCTCTCTCTCTCTCTTTTTTTCCCATTCCTCGATACGCCTGCCCGAGCGAAAGGTGTGTTGCCGTGTGGATTTCCGGATCGATGGGACGTGCGGCCGCGGCTTTGTCGGGCGCCGACTCTGCGATCGGCCATGCGATGCGACCCATTTTCTTCCCCGTTTCCCGCGATAATTGGATCTGCATACCGAATCCGTTCGTGCGACGGGGCCCGGGTCTGTCGACCTCGAGGATCGCGGACGAAACCGGGGCTCAAAGGGAGCCGCCGCCGCCTTTTCCCTCTCGTTCATCACTTTTTTTTCTCCCCGTCGCCTTTGTTTCGTTCGCCGTGCTGCCTACCTGAGGCCCGAGGAAGAGAGGGAATATTGTCAATTAGCGTGTCTGCTTTGTGGCGTGGAACTTGCTCCATTAGGCTTCCCTTTGAGAGCCCTGTCTCTCGACAGGAAATGTAATGCAGCCTTTGAAAATCATAATTCCCTTTTTGCCTTTGAAGTAGTAACAGTCTTATCTGCTTTGGCTTTGTAGATATTACAGGGAGTCAAAGGGAGACCTCACAAAGAGATAGCGAAAGAGAGAGAGAGAGAACGCGAGATCCTCTAAGGCCTATTTAAAGGCCTCCCTTTGACCCTGTTTTTGACCAGTTCTCTCCGAGATACCTCACCGCCCTGATACATGGTCGTGCGTTCTGCGACTCGGCTCCGTGCCGTGCGAGGCTCCGTGCCGCACAAGAATCCCTCTGTTTCCCGGGCCCTCGGTATGGGGATTTCAGACCACCCGAAAAAAAATAGGATAAAGTCTTCACTGTGAGCCGACCATACGTCTTCCTTGCATTACAGATGGCCTGCCAGCAATGCCTTACGTGAAAGCAATATATTCATGAAGCCTTAGTCCCTTTGGGCCGTTTGTGTGAGTGTGTGTGAATGAGGACGAGCGAGGGGACGGAGCCGACGGACCGGCCCCCGCGTCTCCCCACCGTCTCAGGTGACGACCCCGTCCGCTCCACGATCGCAAGGGTGCGAGCCTCCGGAGGCGCGATCATGTCCGTTTCGCTTCCCGGGAAGGAAGGGAGGAGGAGCGAGTACGAGAAGCGAGGGGTCCCGAGGAGATCCCACCACCCGTCCGATAGTGAGTGCCCGTTATATATTTTTTTCTCCTACGTGATTGGATCCAGTTTTATCAGCTGGGCGTAAAAAAAAAAAATTTGCACGAGAATGAAACTGAACCCTTATTTTTTGAGCATCTCAAAAGTTGCGAGGTGATAGTAAACTTAAAATGTAGTTTGAAATATTATTTTAGGGTGGATTTTTGAACAGAGAATTATCTGATCAAAAATCCACCATAAAAAATATTTCTGACTACATTTCCTGGAAATAAAGCAGCATTATCGGATAGTTCTCTGTTCAAAAATCCACTCTTAAAATCTCCGGATGATTTTGTCATATTCTGCTGCCAAAAATTGTCAAATGCTAAAACGGATTTGAATTTCTATAGTTTTTAGCTTTCTTGATTTGTTGCCAAGGTTTCTTTGATGTTCTAGGGAGATAAAATGAAGGATCATGTATATAGTTGAAAGAAATTCATTGAGTTCAATTCACCCCTCTCACTTTCCTTGGATTGTAACCATAATGCCTTTTTTAAATTGCCATAACATTTCAACTGACTATTTGAATCATACGAATTGCATATCATTATGGGTTTAGTGATACAGTACCATTGTGGTAAGGAACTTGACATTTTTCTTATTTTTGGTCATTTTCCCTTGAACATTCAATGACTTGCTGTTACATTTCCCCATTTATGAATTTCCTCTTAGAAAAGTTGTATCAGTTTCCATTTGGTGTAAGGTTTGGTATGTGAGAGTGGCTTTCCTGACAAAGTTTGAAAGGAAATTGCTTTATTGCTAGAGGGAAGGACTTGTCCGAGTGAATGGCGATTCATCTGGATTGGAAATTCATAGGCTTTGCAGATATAACCTTTCTCCGAATTGTGTTTGTATTGTATGTGGGACATTCAAGGCTGTGATTTTAAAAGGGAATGTTTTCTGCCTTTCTAGCATCCCTGGGGTATGAACCAGAAGGGGACGAGAGCCCCTCGCCTCAGATGACAGAAACCGAAACCCCTCCGTACCTGAAATGGGCCCAAGGGCTTCACTTCCTCCTCAATGACTCGGATGGAGTCGATCTGTTCAAGACCTTTTTGAAGAGTGAAGACTGCCTAAACATCCTTGACTTTTGGTTCGCTTGTGAAGGCCTCAAGAAGACCGGGCCCGATGATCCCAAGGTCCCGCAGCTGATACGGGTCATCTACAAGCGCTTCATCAAGACTTCCGAGATACAGGTGTCGGAGGTGACGAGGAAGGAGCTGGCGGCTCGCATGGCAGCCAAATCCGACTTGGACCAGTTTGTGTTCCGGGCTGCACAGGCCGAGGTGGAATCTGTGATGACGAGTGGCCTCTACCCGAACTTCCTCAAGTCGGACGTGTACCTGTCCCACGTGGCGAGGATTCAGTGCCCCGAGAACCCTCCAGTCTCGCGAGTCAGTGCCTCAAGTGAAGCGATAGAGAGTGATAATTGTTGTGATACTAGCTCCTCTGTGGATGTTTTGCCTACTGTACCTGAAGAGACAGAAACGTTGGGGTTGACCCCTCCGCCTCTCCCGACACGAACGAGTACCTTACCGTTGACGAAAAAGACCATCCTTGCTACGCAAAGCATTCGGGAAGGGTACAGCCTGGAGTATCGACCAAGGTGAGATTCGTGCATTTTAGTTCATGTTGGTTTTTGCTCTGGGAGTGCTTTAGTTTGTAACCCTTGGTTTGCATTATGCTTGAGTTCCTCCAATTTGTATGCGGTTGTAGGCATTTGGTGCAGGGAACCTTAGATAGGATGCACCCCTACCATGCCACGTATTCCTCAAATGCCAATGTGTCACGCCAGGACTCTGAGGTCCAGAGTTTCTCTTCTGGAACTCACACTGATGATACCCTTTCCTTAACTGATAGCTCATCCATGTGAGTTCTGAGTTTGTTTGATTTACTTCAGTTTGCCTTCTTTCTCTTATGACTCTCAGAGCCCTTTTTTTTTTCTTCGTTGTTTTGCTTAGCCTTTGAAATGTATTTTTGATGCATAGAGTTATTGCTTTCCTTGGGAGTTTGTGTGAGTAGGCAGTATTTGGTAGATCAGTTACTGACCATTGAGTGCAAAATTATTCCCCTTGAATATAGTTTGCCAGGTTTTGATCAACAAAACTAAATTTGAGTTTCAAACGGTTGTCCTTTTATTGAACTCAGTAATACAACTCTTATTCAAGCATGAACAGCCTGATGTATGTGCCTAATACCTCTAGCTGACCTTATAAGTTGTTTCAAAATTACTCTGTTAACAGAATATAGTACAAGGTTTCAACTAGAAATTTACTGGATCTCTCGTTCCCAATGCTTAGATGAGTTTATGTAAGTTTGAAAAAAGTTTATCTTTAGAGTCCTAGTTTTTACTATTTCTCCATAGTGTTTAACCCTTTAACGACCAAGCTGGGTCAAATTTGACCCAGAGCCTATGTTATAACACATGAAACTTCAAGGCTTAGTAGTTTAAGGGTTAAGGAGTGTTTGTGTCTGCTTGCTCAGCTGGACTGGGGTTTCTACCATTTGTGCACAGAGGAAGCAGCCAGGTGTTTTTAATGCATTGTCTCAGTTGACATTGCACAGATGATAGGCTGTTACTCAAGTTCTAAGAACCTTATTTCATTTTATAGTTCAGCAACCTTTTGAAATATATATTTATGATCAAATGTAGTTTTGAGACCAAAACCCCTTTGTTTTACGTGAACTCTTCTCACATTATTTGTACTCATTGTTTTGGGGGATTAGGCCATTTGCATGCTTGGTTTTGGGGGATTTGGGCTATTTGTACCTGTTGTTTCTGGAGACTTGAGCTCTTTGTACTTGCTGATTTTGAGTCATTTACTCAGAATGTTGTGCCTGCTTTTACAGAGATGGGACCCTAGGTGGGCGATTGACCAGGAGACAAATTCGAAGGCAGCAAAAGCAAATACATGAAAATGCCATGCAGAACAAGGAAACTCCTCATAACCCGTTTGCATTCATTCCTCGGACATTGAGGATAGCCAAGGAGCAGGTCAGTTCCTCAAAGAATATGTGAAGTCTGATAGGAGTAGGTGAAGCTGGTAGATGTTTGAGAGTTTGTTTTTTTGATGGTTAGACCATGAACATGTCTCCTGAGGAGTTTGCTGCCATACTCATCAAGAAGTTAGATGCTGTGAAAAAAGAACAGGAGGCTCAGGAGAGGCTAGGGGAATCCTTCCGGCGCCTCCAAGATGTAAGTATTTGGGACATGATTCTGCCCATGGGTTTCTTTTCCCTTCCATCCTCTTGGAAAAGTTAAGGTTTCTATGTAAGTGTGATTTTATTGCTTCTTACCCAATAATTTCAAGGGCTGTATAAAATTACCTTTTTTTTTAAAGTTACTGTGATGTGCTTTGCTGCTAGAATATTTTTCTGATTCTGTCATATTTGCACTTCTGTCTTTTTTGTTGATGTGCATCATATTAAATTACTGAAACATTAAGTTGTGTTCAGAGTTCCAGAAATTAGGGGGGGAAAGCATGCAGAAATAATGCATTGTGCTTTCTTGAAATTATGGTCAAGCAGATATACAAATTGAAATAATGTGTTTCTGGAATTGGTAGACCAAACATAAAGTTAAACATGTAACCCTGTGTACTTGGGTCGGAGAATTAATGCTTGATTTCTTGGGATGCCTTAGATGTTGCTTTTCTGTGCTATTGTTGTTCTCCATTCACTAAGGTCATAAAAACTGCTGATTTGCCAAATGGATAGCACAAGATTTCTGTTTAGGGCAAACAATTGGTGTAGGCTACTCACAAGAAAACAGAATATCTGGCTCTAGTTATGATGAAGAAGTCACTTTTTAATGTTATTATTTAGTCATGAGATGTTCTTTATACATGGACCTGTAGATTCTGAAATATGACAGTATTGGTATATTTCATTTTCTGGATGTTTCCATATTGATGTAATTTATTCCTCCATGGGACAATTCAGTACTGCTGCAGTATCATTATGTTATACAGCCTTGCATATATCTGTAGCTGCTTCTGCTGTATTAATGGTATCAGCCTGTTCTAATGACATGGAGAATTCTTTCTGAAATGATGACCTGTCATCTACCCTGATTGGCATTCATGAGGGCTATCAGATGAAAATATGGCTTAATCTTTTCTGATCTTGCTCAGTTCTTTGTGTCTACTCCATCATTTCTGAATGCATGAAAGTTCCTAGAATACAAAGGGTTCTTATGGGTTTTATCCAGGACGAGGCACTGGGCGAAGAAGAGCGGCGTCGTCAGCATGCTCTGGCTGCACTTCCCCCGTTCCTCCTGGAAGCAGCCATGAGGGAAAAACTGTCTGCTACCTCTGACTCTGGCCAGTCCATTCTTGGTGAGTTTGGAGCTCAATTTTTCATTCATGAATACTGAAATTTCCTGTAAATCTCAGTGACATGTCCTGGTTTTCATAGATGACCACGTCTCAAGAGTATGGCAAGAGACACCGTCTCCTGGAAGGAGTCCTCCTGGGGGAACAGCCTCTCCTCCACCTCCTCCTCTGCCAGCCAGGAACAAAGTAAGAGTTTTGTCATGGGTAGGGTGGCATAAATGGATTGAAAGGATTTGTTGATCAATAATGGCAATATTTTGGGTAATTGCAGCTGCCAAGTGGCATGCTGGTAGATCCAGCTCCACCACCTCCTCCTCATTCAGGCAGGCCTCCTACCTTCATACCTCATCACCACCATCATTACCCACATCATCATCGAAGAAAGGAGAAGGTGAGATACGTATTCATTTTAGTCGGTCTAAAAGTTCTCATCGACCGAGATTTCAGAGAGCATTCAGATTCCAGAGAAAGCTGTAACAATTTATGCCTGTCTTGGATTTTCCAAAATCACAATGAGTGGAAATTTCATTCCAGGATCTGATCTCTACGGTCTCCTTGGATTCTGGGAACGCGACGGACTTGACGGGATCCCAGGAGCGGCTGTCGTTGGTTCCCAAGATCAAGACCATGTCAGAGTATCTCTACAAGAGTGGTCCAGGGGCAAAGCCACCTTCTTCTTCCTCATCTCACGGGAAGAGAGCCCCACCCGAGTGTACGGACAGCGGCGTGAGCATGGTCTCGGACTCTGCCATGCCTCCTTCCGGTGGGGCAACCACTACCACAAGCTTTTCGGTCCTCCCAGTGTCTGCCGATGAGAAGTACGTCACGATCTCGAAAGTGAAAGTCGATGAAACTCCTGAGGCATTGTATACAAATGAGATTGTCTTCTTTTCTTCCAGGGTGATATCATGGGTATTGGAAAGTGAAAAGTACACTGGGGTAAAGGGAGAAGGAGGGAGTGAGAGAAACTCTTCAACCAAACACCACTCAAAGTCCATCTCACCTGGGCCTTCTCGGCATCGGTACGGGATTCCTCCGATTACGGTCTACTTTTTCCTTTGCTTTCTGTACAATAAGGAAAAGGTTTTGCTCTATAGGATGGGGAAGGAAAGTTCATCTAAGGAGATCAAGGGGAAGAAGGGATCCGGAATAACTTCATCCAGTGATATCTACACCATTGTGGGATATTTCTACTGTGATGAACCTGTTCCATATAGACACAGGCTTCCCGGCAAGCACGTCACCTTACGCCAATTCAAAGAAATACTCCCGAGAAAAGGACCTCACCGGTGAGTCTCGTTCTTACGTGCGTCTCGCCTTCCGCGAAGATGTCTTTTTCCACGATCCATCATTCGATTTTATTTGGTTCCATCCAGTTTCTTCTTCAAGAGAGACGACGAAGAATTTGGTGCAGGTGCCATTCAGGAAGAGATCTCAGATGACAACGAAGTTCTTCCCCTATGGGAGGGAAAGATTTTTGCCACTGTACGTCCCATGGAATGAACAGAAATCCTGAGACCCTGATCGGGTGAGTGCAATAGACAGATGCCTCCTGTGGGATGAGATGGGCGACATGGCAGCCATATTGGTTTGTGTTCACTGCCTTTTACTCAAAACATGGTGCTAGTTGTTTCCATCCTTCCTCCGATTTAATCCAGACAATCCCGCATTTGCCTTCATCGATCCGTCTTCTTTCTGCTACCTCCTGGTTTTTTTTGTGAATGAAATACATGTTTGCATTTGTACAAACTTTCTATTCTGAAAATGAAGAGATTGATTGAACTCTGCCTTAGTCTTTGCTTTTTGCCTTCCTGTCGCCACCATTTAACCTTCGTTCGTCCAGTTTGCCGATGTTAGTGGGCGGTTGAGCAATTCTTTTGCAATCAAATTTATTTTTCAAGTACCAAATATAATTCAGACATTCAACAGAAAAAGTTAGCAACTATCTAGTCCAACATGTTGTCATTTGAAGTGAAGAATGACACTTCCAGCAAAGCCTCCCCCTCTCACACGCTCCAGGGCCTTATTGACATCCTCGAATTCAAAATGTTCCGAGATGAGAGGGCGTATCAAACCCTCGCTGAACAGGTCCAAGACTTCCTCACAGGCTTGGCTGGATCAGACAAGGTAAATGAAGCACGCTTGTGCAGACACTGAAAAAAAAATGACAATGACTCACCGATAAAGCTCAGGTGCTTCGATCCGATAGTGAGTCAGAGAAACTGCCGTCAGAGAGATGGCTTTCTTCAGCAGTGTCTTTGGCTCCAGTTTCGTGATGTTACGAGCAGCCGAACCGCTCAGGATGATCTTCCCTTCGTGCCTCACGCTAATATAACAGATGAGAATTTTGGCAAAGCGAAAATTTGAAGGTTGAAATCAAAGGACACTCGTGAAGATAACATACCACCGCGAAGAAGCAGAAAATACCTCTCCTCCGACACCGTCGAAGAAAAGATCGACCCCCTTGCCGTCGGTCACCTCCTTCACTTTCTTCTTGAGATGACTATCGTGGAAAGTCAGGGCACTCCATGCACCCATGTCCCTCACGAGGGAAGCCTTTTCTTCCGTTTCGCATAACCCTATCACCTGCAGGAAAGAAACTCGGGTTCGACCCGGTCCAACACCTGCATTCCCCATTCAACCAAGCGAACACGGAACCTTGCTCTTGAACACATTCGCAGCGATGTCGAGAGCAGCCAACCCATGGCCTCCCGCCGCGGCAGAGATCAAAACCGTCTGCCCGTCCTTGAGATGCGCTCTGTGATTGAAGGCGATCCACGCCGTGACGTACGAGTCCAGCAGCGACGCCCCCGTCTCGAACTTGACGCCCTGGTCGATCTTCCAACAGTCCTGCAAAAAGCACCAGTCAACCCCCGTCCGACCCCCGCCTCCACCTCGAGGACCCACCTTGGCGTGCAAGACGCAGTGCTGCGCAAACCCCCCGAGACCCTCCTTCCCGAGCCCGATCACCCGATCCCCCACGTGGAGCCCCTCCACCTTCTTCCCCGTCCCGACCACCTCCCCGCAGATCTCGTAACCCGGCACGAACGGAGGCTTGAGCAACCCCGGATACAACTTGTCCCGCCCGTCGATGCCCTGGACGTCGGCCGCATTCACGCCGGCGCACTTCACGGCAACGTGAACCTGCAACGCCCAAACGCAAAAATGAAAATCCTCCCGTCTCGACGTTCCACCCTAAATGCCCCCCCCCCCCCCCCCCCCCCCCCCGGAACCAGTCGGTGGAGCCTCGAAACATCTGCAGAGAAGATCGGAAGGCACACCCCATCAATCTGCATTCGTCATTCCTTGCCAGCCTGTATCTTCCCCGAAGAAGAAAATCCGGAGCCCCCGAGCGAAGTCGCAGGAATCCATTTCCTTTCTCTAATAGATTCCAGCTTCGATCCGAAAAATGTCCCCCGTTAATTGCTTTGGTTTTTGGAGACCACTTCAACCCTAAACGAATCGCTTAATAATTGATTCCATCGCTTAATAATTGATCCCAGGATCGAGTCGGTTTCAGTTCTTCCGGCTTCCCTCTCTTTTATTCCCAATCGATCTCGCTCTTTTTCTCTGCAGTGCTCATTAGACTCCCTCGAGCCCGGGAAATCCGTCCGACTGGAACATTTCCACCGGACGTCGGAGCCGGGGTCGGGTATTTGCGCTTCGTATATCGAGTCAGAAGAGAATCGAGTTCCGTGCCCAACGTGTGTCGAATCCCAAAAGAAACCGTTTCTGCATTACGATCACACTCTTCTGCAGATAAAACAATGGCAAATGAAATAAAAACGAAACGGGCCTCGCGAGGAACCGTCATCGTGGAAGGCCAGAGGCTCTCAGCGGGACCGGCTCGAGCCCGATGATCTAATGATAATGCACGATCCATCTGCCACACCTAAATGATCTGGTGCTAATGCACGATCTATCTATGACACTCGCTTGCCCCCTGGGTTCACGCCATCCATCCCGCATCTATCCGAGTTATGACGAGGTATCAGCGCAGATTGTCAGCAGATACTTGGCATCAGCTCAGCTGATGCTTGCCCAGTTTGAAATCTCGACCAGAAATTTTCAGCCAGTGAATTCAGATACGTTTCAGCTGTTTCCAGGTCAGTTCACAGTCGGAACATCCCTGCTGCGATTGCAGCTGTTTTCTTTCCAGCCGAGATGCACTTACAGGCGAAACGCGGTTGTTTCCATAGCCAAACAGGAAACGGTTAAGAAAGCCATTCTCGATCCAAAAAAGAAATTCCGACCGGGAAACGACAAAGGTCCAGTTTAATTTTCCAGCTTGAATCAGGTGATTGTCATCGTCTCTCGAATTTCGATTTGTACTAAATTAAGGCAATGTTTTGTGCCGTGATGGTTTCCGAACGCAGTCAATCCAGACGGATCAAAATTGCCCAGAAATTACACAAAAACTTAAATTATGACGCCTTAGGGCTTGTCCACACTAGAAAGTTGCGAAGCCGGTGTTTCATCAAGTTGTCTTTTGAGATATTTCAGAGCCAAAGAAAAACAAAAGAAAGAGAATTGATGGGTAAGATGCGACGACCGTGGAAGTGCTCGCCGATCGACTGGTTCCAGCCGCTGAGCTAAGGAATAGAACAGGAGTAATGAGATGGACTTGCATCTGAGTGTCGAGGCGGCTCTTTCGCTACTGAGGAGTTTTCCTTCGTTTCCGTCTGTTTTCTCGCGGGGGTGATGGAAGGCAGCCGTCGCGAGCAGGCTCGATCGTTCTTGGAAGAATTCCGTGGGGCTTAGGATGTCTTGGCTTCGTACATGCGGAACTCCTGTTTCCAAGTAGGCCTCAGGTTTCAGGCATGCCTATGTCCGCCTACGATTGGATCGATGTCACGCGATCACGATCGGCCTGATTTACCACGAACCTAGGCCAATGAAGTTCATCGAACTTAGAACAAACATAAGAAGGCAAAACATAGGCTAAGGGAAGTGACGGACGACCGCGAGGTGAACGGTAGAGGTGACAGCGGGTCGTAGCCCTGCAAGATCCCGCATTCCGTTGGACGGCCCTGATGTTCCCGCGGTACCTGTTTCCTTGCTCCGCTAAGCTGCCCGCTCCGTACTCTATGGATCAATTTTGCACCAGATTCGACCGTTGTGCGATTTTCGGTTCACTGCAACCCTCTCACCCCCTTCGGTGGGAATCGATATCCAGTCTTCCATGTCTCTTTCTCTTTCCGTCTTTCTTCTATTTATCTTTTTCTTTTTTTCCGTTTCTAATCCATCCATCCGTTCCTGGATGTCTATTATCCACCCTCTGCCCCCCTTT
>CAJPEV010002004.1:1946-52849 GCA_905338385.1 Darwinula stevensoni
ACTGGTTATCAGCTGGACAAGACATTTGGTTCCTTGCTGAATTTCAGTCGGCCAAACACATCTGCCTTCCAGCTGGTTACCAGCTGGAATTGATGTCTGCTTCCAAGCTGAATTCCAGCTGGTCAAAACCCATCTACAATCCAGCTAGTTACCAGCTGGTCAAAACCCATCTACAATCCAGCTAGTTACCAGCTGGTCAGAACCCATCTACAATCCAGCTGGTTACCAGCTGGAAATGGTGTCTGCTTCCAAGCTGTGTTCCAACTGGTCAAACCCATCTACTACCCAGCTGGATACCAGCTGGATCGGATCACTTTTTTTCATGTTTCCAGACTAATTTCCAGCTGGTAAATTCAATCTCATTTCCAGCTGGAGCCCAGTTGGAAAATGTAGCTGTTTCCAGCCGGGATTTTAAACTGGGTTGTCACCCTGTGGCTGTTTTCTTATCACTGTCCAATTTCTTATCAGTGTCTAGTTCTTCAATAATGATGGAACCATGAGTCTCATAAAAAAGTGGTTAGCTGGAGGCTCTTCCAAGGAAACCGTGTAGACTTACATAAAAACAACCTTGCACCCATTGAAATGAGGCCATAGACTCACAGGGGAGTAATGTTTATGTGAAGCATGCCCCCTTGGAGTGGAAGCCTGGTTTTTAGCAAATTCTACAAACTTTTTGAGATGACATCAGTTTTTTCATAGTTCAAGAAGTACAAGTTGGCACATAATTTCATTATGAAATGCAGGAATACTCAAGTCACAGCAAGCATGTGAGGGATTCATCCAGCTGCTGACAATCAAAATATTATAAAACACTTACTAGTGAACTCATAAAAATATTCTGGCTTTGATAAAATTCAAATAGAATAACTAGGTTTCATGACTGCACAAAAAGGAACAGCTTTAGCATGTCATCCTGTGTGGAAGTTGTAACAGGGTGTGGCTATGATAATTATGTCAATCAGGGGTTCAGCATGAAAAATGGTCTTTAAATCACAAAAAAATTGGTTTTAGCAGTTGTGCACTAGGAAAAAGTTACTGCCACCATAGCCTATGTTTAGCCATTATGTAGTTTTATTTCTGGTGTTCTTTGTGACCTTCATAGGATTTTGCTTCCTCGGGTATATAGGAGGTCTGGCACTAAGGTTCCAGGACGGATTTTTTTTGAGTATGTCAATATCACATAAATTGTTTTCATTCCATGGACTGATAGATTAGACTGTTGGGCAAGTTTGTGTCAGCCCTCTTCTGTCTAGCATCTTGAATGGGAGTTTGGCTGGCAATATAACAGCTCAGTGCGTAAAGCGTCTGTCATGTTCCCAGAGTAAAGCAATGCTTCATCACACTTTGTCTCAAACCGATCAATACAGCTGCAGTAATCCATGAAACATTGCTGAAGTGTCTTGAAAAGTTCCTTGTTATGCTCCAATAATTTTGAATGACCTTCAAGGCCTTTAGCAAGTAGTGAAGACACTCAAATCCGCCTCAGCCCCAACCAACACCAACCATTCACCCAAGGGATGGCTGAATTAGTCATTATTTTCAATGTCATTTCTACTGGCTGAAAGCCATGAAAACTATTCAAGATTCTTGGAGGTATGACGAGACAACTTGCCAAGACAATTCTAGCAACGTTTGATGGATTGCTGCAGCTGTTTTCCCAGATTGAGACAAAATGTGATGAAGCATTGCTTTACTCTGGGAATATGACAGACGCCTTACACACTGAGCTGCTACATAGCCAGCCAAATCCTCATTCAAGATGCTAGTGAAAAGAGGGCTGACACAACACTGCCCAACAGTCTAATCTATCGGTCCATGGAATGAAAGCAATTTTTGTGATATTCACAGACTCACAAAAAAATCCGTCCTGAAACTTTATTACCAGACCTCGTATATCAGAAGTAGGTACTTGAATTTGCAGAGTGATGAGAAAACCTATGACAATTTTCATCGGTGATCAACAAAAGTTGTTCCACTATTGTTTCACTGCATGTCTGATGTTTGGACTGCACATAATCATAAATGGCTTACACAAGAGTGACTGAAAAGATAAACATTTGGGGGTTACTCACCTGCACCCAGCATACCCCCAGTGGAAAGCAGTTTCAAGTGGCTAATTTATACTGTGCATAGTTTCCTTTTTTGCAGCTATTTATTTCACTAAATGAAGCATCATCTTCCTTCAATTTTTGCCTATTTATTTCTGTATCTGCCCCGTCTTTGGTGGGATGAACACATCAAAGGAGCACCTGGGGTCTTCCAAAAGTGTTGAGCTGGGAACGCCTCCAGGAACGCCTTGTTAGAAGGAACACTTCAATTGAATTCGGCCATGGGAACATTAGGAAACGATGTTGTTTTTCAGCTGTTCCGAATCGGGAAAATTTCTTAGTGTACGTTTGCAAAGTTGTACGTTTTGGGGGCATTTGTTTCACATTCCTGGCGCAACGGAAAAATGCTCCTGCTGCAACTCTCACTTCACCCTGAGGCTCTGAAAGTGTTGCTCACTGGTGCTAATTTGGTGGCGAGGCATTTTCAGGAATTAGTCGTTACCATTGTGCCGCACATGCACTAACTTCCCTCTGTGCCTTCAAACGAGTTCTTGGAAATGGTCCGTACTGTTTCAGAATCATTGGTGTCTGTATCATACGCTAATGCTAATAGCCCTTTCGCTAATCGATGATGCAAGAGTATTGAATGTGCTAGGAAGACGAATTCAGCAAAGTCGTCTTGAGTCTCATGAAAACGTGATAAACCGAGGCGTTCACAGGCGTTCCGAGGCGATCGATTGTGGCAATCAGCTGGAATATCATGATGATTGTGTTTAGGAACAGAATCTCCCTGTGTACAGTAAGCTATATGTATATAAATGTATTAAAGCGGTTCAGTTCCAAATGGGTAATGCGATGAACAGAGGATTGTGAAGGAGACGTTATGCTCACAATAGACGATTCAAATTTTCACCTATTAGACGGCCTACGTAGCGGCCGCAGGCCGCTAGTACTCTTCTAAAGTATTAATTAAAAACGAAGATAAAGGAACTGACATGAAAGAGCAGCAGGGCAGCGCTGTTGCAGGATCGATGAAAGAAGATGTAAATTTTTCGCATTTTCCCGCTCACCATGGAGGAAAGAGCACTTTCATGCTTTTCTATCCCAGTCACCTTCGCCAGGAAAGGGGGAGAGAAAAGGAAAATGAGAAAATCCACACCAGGTGGTATAATTACGTTTCGCAGCACCCGTCAAGGGGCGTGATTATCCAGCACGCGGAAGCCACAGCAGAGAACGTGGGGAATGAAAAAACTTTTATCTATATCATTCGCGTCATGTGGGCGCATGAGAAAACTTCTAGAGTGCTACGTCTTCCTTTTCCTCATTTGTAATCTTGAACCATTTCTCATTCGCCTCATGCTTAAACTCTGCTTTGTTTCGCTTCCGTTGCCAATGGCCTCTCAGAACAAAATTCCTATTTAAGCATCCTCCTCAAGAGGAAATTGATGTGTGATGTACTTCAGACTCAACCGGAAACACCATCCCCATGAACGGATAGGGGGGAATGCCAGCGTTTAGATTATTATTTTTTAATTCAACAGAGGGATAGCGAGGTGAATCTGGGACTTAAAAAAAAGTGGGTCTCATTGCCTCAGTGACGGTAATGTAAAGACGAAGGAATAAGCGAAAAAAGGCAAAAATATTAAAAGGGCGTCAGCTAGGTTTCGAGCATTTGGAACGCATTTTGGCAACCTCTTTAGTTAGTCGCAGATTTCGACCGACACCCAGAGAAGAAAAAAATGAAGGTCACAGCTTGGAAATCCGAATTTTTCACCTTAGAGCGACCCCCCGGCCGACCCCACCTGACCATGCTATACTTGCTCCGATTTACCCAAAACTGTATTTAATCGATTTCGTGCATTCGTACTGCAATCGACAAGCTGAGCAATTTACGCGTTAAAGACTCGCTCGGCAGGATTTTGCTTAAGCGGGACAAGCCATTAGCTGTCGGATTCTGGGATGCTGCGTTTCGACCTGTCTTACAACAGATGCGTGCAACGAAAAACAATAGGAATCGCTCGCGTATCACGAGACGACACGATGAGAGTGGGAAGGTGAGAATGAAGAACGCTAATGGGATCCCCTATCATCCCAACGGGTTTCAGGACGCAGAGTAACATTCTGTACCTATTTCCGGCCTTGGAATGAAGAGGAAACGTAACCGTTCTCCCCGAATTCGAAGAAAGTTTATTTTACAAGAAGTAAAAAAGTTGGGTCTTTGAGATGGATTTCAAGACCGTTTATAGAGGCGAATTTCATGGGGACTAAAAAGAAAGGTGGGAATTTCAAGGCAATGAGCACTGCGAACAGCCTTGTAAAATGAGATGTACGATGCTATGGAGGAACGAAAAAACTAGGCTTATTGATGGACATTAAATACCTTTTCAACAATGGCATTTTTTGCCGTAGGGTTAATAAATAATTTTGCCAACCCTTCACAAGATATTGCCATGCACGAGCTAAGTTTTGACAGGATGAGCTTCTTTTCCCGTTCCTTTACGAAATGACGCGTTTCCTTTTCTTTTCAACAGTCCCGCAATTCCACTTAAACCGTCCTCTTTATTAATTATCCTTAAGCGAATACAGCTACCCTAACGTCACGAAATGTCTCACGATCAAGGTAGCAGGCAAATAGTAATTTTATGTTCACCTGTTAGCAGGTGATTTTTTCCGATTTGGATTTTTCCCCCATTTTTCCTCCTAAAGCAATTTCTTAAACCGATGAGTACCTCGTCCATGGACGGGGAATCGAAAGATGCAACCAGTCGACCGAATCGGGTCCTACCCGATCCCGATCACTATTCGAACATCACCATCATCACAGACACCGTTGCTTGTACCTGTAACCCTAAAGGTCATTGTCAGGACTATAACTACCGAGTGCAGGGCCAGCGCTACGAGTCTTGCAGCTCAATGTCGAATGACTCTTAGCATCCGAGCGCAACATCATCGACGATCTTTCCACCCGACACAAGATCGATATTATCTGCATGCAATGGCCGCAATTGCGGCCTTCTGCCCGAGGACCTATCCACTTCTGGCATGGCTGATCAACTAAGAACAGTCTGAGCAAGATACTCTCTTCCAAAATTTGATCTACAGTTCACGATTAAACATATATGCATCAAAGAGATGCTGAGTCACAACGTGGTATCTCTTTCCACTATGCGCAAAAAATAACCAAAACAATAGTTCGACACGGGTCAAGTAAACGAATATGGTAGGAACCCAATAAATTATTAGAGAAATTATTAGAGAAATTATTAGAGAAATTATTAGAGAAATTATTAGAGAAATTATTAGAGAAATTATTAGAGAAATTATTAGAGAAATTATTAGAGAAATTATTTCTCTAATTTCGAATTTTTTTTTCCAGACTTCATGAGGCATACTGGTTTTTCTGAGAACCTATTGTGCCTGCTATGTCGGGGCTGCTCTCCTGCGACTTAGTATTTAGAGTAAAGTTGAGTTTCAAAATCGGGGGAAATCTCAGGAGTGAATGGCGACTAGGCGCCACGAGCTCAAAGAGTTTGGCTTTCAATTGCAGAACGCAAGTCTATACTGTTCCGATGGGTGCGCCATCTCTAGTTATTTCGTAGCTCAGTGACTCTCCCATAGCCATAGTTACGGGTGCACGCAGCGTGGCATGAGGCCATTAACATTCGGAAACGTGCGCGGCGGGTTTCGATGTGAGTAGCGTGAGGCCGCTAATATAAGCCCTCATACTACATTGTCATACGAGACGAGGATTTAAGATAACGCCTTTATATTTGGGTTGCCCTTCGTCTTCGTTCGTCATCAGTTTCTCATCAGTCCTTTGCAATGACGATTAAGGAAGCGCAGGGCCAGACCGAGATTGAGGTTTTCTTGCCACTTCCTGTATTCTCACGTGGTCAGTAGGGCGATGGGAGTGCGGCGACTGCCTCCCATTGCCATGGGCGCATTCGTTGCTTTCATATACTTCCGTGCTCTTGCACGGGCTACCTACTAGTGTCGTTAAAATCAGGCTTGTAATGACTTCACATAACCAGAAGTTGCCTAAACCCACAATGAAACATTAATGACTGAATGAGTTTTACTGCATTGTAGATATGAGAATCGAAAGGGGACGCTCAACATATATTACGAATTTTTTTGGAGCGCAGAGCAGAGAAGTCGCATTCATAGTGAGCTCTCTTTCCCAAAGGGCAAACTCGCTATGAAGTATAAGCTTCGCCCACTCCTGTTATCGGCATGTGGTCATATGTGATAAGGAGACACCATCGACCAAAATGGGAAGTCGACTCATCGTGGGCTATGGAGTGAAGGCGCTGCCTACTTATCGAATTGACTTAATTCAATCAACGCTATTGCATCGCTGTAGCAATGAATGAGCTTCTCATTATTCTACTACATTGGTCAATATCTCTGATTCCTGAAGCCATTTAGAAGGAAATTATTTTGGAATATGCCGAAAATAAATTTGAGTAAGTAAAACTTCGTCACGCCCTGAATTTA
The DNA here is from genome assembly GCA_905338385.1 of Darwinula stevensoni. NCBI lineage: Eukaryota > Metazoa > Arthropoda > Ostracoda > Podocopida > Darwinulidae > Darwinula > Darwinula stevensoni. The sequence goes on from CAJPEV010002004.1 coordinate 8,492, forward strand.
TCCTTTAAGTGCGACCAAGTAGGCCTATACGAGATATGCAAGGTGTGTCCCAAAAGTATCCGAACTTTTTCTATACAGACAGTATTAGTGGCGCCATTTGTTGAAAGAAGGTGGCGTTCTATTGGTTGAACCTTTATGTATTACTTTGTTGAGTTTGGCTGGGCTAAGACGAATGAGTCACTTCCTAGGGCGTCAAAGTAACAGTACTCTTATGACACTCGTCGAGAAATCACCATGGAGCAGAGAGCTAACATCAAATTCTGTGTAAAATTGGGGAAAACATTTACAAAGACGCTCAAGATGTTGCGGAAGGCTTATGGGGAACAAGCACTATCACGTACAACAGTTTACGAGTGGTATGCAAAGTTTCGGAATGGTAGAGAATCGTTGGAAGACGATGAACGCAGCGGGGGCCCTATTGACCAGTCGAACGGACGAAGCAGTGGAAAAAAAAACAAGCCAGAGTGCTGCATGCCCAATACATCATTTCGATCGCCGATAACCCAAACTTTTTAAAAACCATTGTAATTGGCGATGAAACATAGTGTTTTCAATATGAGCCACTCACGAAGCGCCAGAGCACAGTTTGGAAGACTCTAGAAGAACCAACAACAAAAAAAGTGCGCATGCAGAAGTCAAAAGTGAAAACAATGCCTATCACTTCCTTTGATTCGGCTGGGATCATCCACAAGGAGTTCGTTCCGGAAGGTCAGACGGGAAATGGCGAATACTACCTCCCCGTTATGAAGCGTTTGCTGGCCAGAATTGCTCGGGTCCGTCCTCGATACCAAGCACCAGGCAGCTGGTCTCTCCTCCACGACGATGCTCCGTCTCACAGGTCCATCATTGTGCGGAGGCCTCAAAAGGAGTTGTAGTGCTTGACAACCCGCCCTATTCGCCTGATTTGGCACCCTGTCATTATTTCCTTTTCCCCAAACTAAAAATGAAGTCGAAAGGAAAGCGTTTCGACACGATTTTGGACATCCAAAATATTTCGACCAAGGTTATTTCCGCCATCTCCGAGGAAGACTACCAGAGGTGTTTCGAAAAGTTGTATGATCGCTGCAAAGCCTGCATTTCTTCGGAAGGGACGTCTTNTGATCGCTGCAAAGCCTGCATTTCTTCGGAAGGGACGTCTTTTGAATAATCAATAATAAAAATTATAAATATCACATGTGAAATTGATTCGTAACTGAAGTTCGGATACTTTTGGGACAGACCTTGTACAGTAGGGTGATTCCATTTCAAATCAGGCAGTGCCTGTCAGGTCATGGTCTTGGATAAAAAAAAAATATATATATATATATATATGAACAAATGATGGAAAATAGTACTTATTTACCTCTATATCTGCAATAGTTTCGGAGAAAAAAATTCACAAGTGCAGGGCTCTGAAAAGGGCGACTTGACGTGAGAAATTCCTGTTTTCTCCCACTTTCAATTTGCTGTATCTCTTAAAGTAATAGGCATAGAATCCTGAAAAATTTTTATCGCATACTTGAATGTACGTCTTCTGGAACCACTTGAGGGAAACCTAAATTATAAATTTATAAATACGTAATTTTGAATTTTAAAAAGTGACGAAACTGCTGAATTTGCTGGTTTTTGCTGAATTTTTTTGCCAGCTAAATTTTTATCCCATCTTGAATCAAGTATATTTTCATGAACGACATACATTTGTGCATGTCTTGTTGTCATTTAGCATTTATATCATTAATGCTTAATTTAATAATAATTTGCAACTTTCGTCAATTTCCGAAAAATGGGTGAAAAAGAAAATTTTTCCCTCAAAAAACCCATATTTGATTTTCTTCATTTCTTCCTTGTTGATACTAGAAGGCACCAGTTACAGCGTGGTATAAACATTTCCTCCTCGATTTGCCACATTACCAATTTATTGATTTTTAAACATGCACATTTTCCGACGACGTTGAGGGAAACAACGGTCACGCAATCATGATTGAATTTTAGCCGTATGTGTCCAGCATGTCGCAGGCCGTATGTGGCGTTGATGAATTCGACAATATGTTCACATCTACCCTGATGCAATGGTCAAATTGCGTAGAATGTGAAAAATTGCTCCATCGTAGTTTTAACTTAATATTTTGTATGTTTGGCCATTTTAACTGAAGTACATGGTCATGTTAGGATTATCTTTATCCGAATAGGTTATTCGACGCTGGGGAACGCACTGAAGGCCCAAACTAAGAGACCTGTTATTTTCTGTGAAAACATTCTTCTTTAATCCGCATCTCTGTATATATTTATTCACACGAAGTTCACGACAATCGCAAAGTTTATCATTCATACAATCTTCAGTGTCATTTCTTATTTTTTTTAGAACCACTTCCTTCATTTCGTGTTGAACGGATCTCGCCATGAATGATTGTCCATTTTTTGAAGACCAATTGTGTCTGCGCTGGATCCCTTTGGCTGCTTGCACGTTGGTCCATTCCTATTTTTTCTTGCTGCGGTAATTTTGAACTGTTGCCGCAGGCAAAATCAGAAAATGCACATTTTTCATGATGGGTGTCATTTTGACATGAAGTTCCTCAGGAGTTTGGACGGAATCTACTGGATCATGAGTTAGGTTGTAAAATGTGGCGTGGTGCTTCACCAGTCCTCCAATCCCATTGCATGGACCTTTACCATGACCTGTAGCTGTGAAAAGCTTTTTTTCAGTGTCACTGGTTGTTTTCAGTTCATAAAGCTGAACACGATTTTTGAAATGGCTGGCTGCTGCATCTGATACGTATGTGGTGAATTGAAATATGCATCCATGAAGTGTAGCTGCAAATGACTCAACTGTCGTCATAGCCAGATACACATGTGCTGTATCATGGAGCAGGTCATCACTGACTACTGCGAAATTGGTGACAGTATTGCCCAATATGCTACGCATGGGAAAATGCTGCGTTGTGAACTGACCCAGTGGTAGCTCTGCACTTCATTCTGCATTATGATAGTCCAGTTTTCTGCAAAATCAAAATACAGGACATTAATACAGGACTGTCTTCTTTACATTTGCTCTTCACATCTTTGACTTCAAGGCGCTGAATATTTCTGATGCATTGATGGGATATTATTTTCAGAGTCCACTTCGTCACCTCCACGACGAAAGCATCAATGGGCGTAGTTTTCTTGATCAAAAATCCATTTTCCCACATTGCATTATGGATCTCCTGAGAGTCACAATCATCCAGATTTAGGCTCTCCACTGATATTCCGTCACTCCTCTGGAATTCCTGGCTCTCTTGCAGCCAGGAGGCATCAGAAGGAACAGGACATAAACATAATTGGAAGAGATCATTCATGTTCACGCTCTTAATTTAGAAAAATGCTGAAAGCTGTGCAATACAGCTCTATTTTGTTGCAATAAATGCAAATGCACACCGATGCACATGCGATGGGTGCATCTTGACCCACTTTGGAAGCAGTGAATAGAACTCGGAGTGGCCTATTTTTATGTCTGGGTGAGGTTTCTTGAATATCCTGAATTTTTCCTTCCGTGTCCTAGTCATTAATCGCTTCACTTTCTTGGTTTTCTCACCATTTTCAAACACATTAATAACGTCACTTTTGTTGGGGCTCTGCCGCGAACAGTCCAGATTGTCGTCCATGTAATAATCCCTTGCAATGGTGATGTGGTCGTTTGAAATGGCGTGGCCCAAGTACGGAACTGATTTCCCCCAAATGCCTCTCTCTTTCTTCAGCACTCGAGCTTTATCTATGAGGTACTTTGCAGCACTTGGAAAATTATTCAATGCCTCCCGTATGGACAAGGTTTCGGGCAAAAGTGTCAGCAATTGCGTTTTTTCAATATGTGTGTCCGCTGCCGAGAGCGCTTGCCTGACATTATCCTGCCACTCTTCACATCCTTGGTATATTCCACCGCTTGACGCACTTTCTGTACTGGACATTTCGTAGGCTTCCTGAATTTTCTTCCTAGCTTTCGAAGACAAAATAGAGGCTACCTGATGCTGTTTCCGTTTTCCATATGCCCTCCTCCTTTCGGTCCGGATAGTACTTGGCAGCTTCAAAGGTGTGATGTCCACTTCCAAAGCAGACAAGCTTTCATATACCGCCTGCACGAGTTCTTCTTATGGAACGAATGCTGCATCTTCCTGGGAAGTTCCTGGGTTCTCAGCATATGATGCTGGTCCTGTTTTGGCATTCACAATTGTTTCATGATGTTCGTAGCAGTCGGAACACAGTTCATCACTAGTTGAAGCAGAAGTAAACCCGAGTCGTGGTAACGTACTAGCAAAGTCCTTCACTTGCCTAAAATTTGAATGCCCATGTACCTTCTTGTTAATCACTTTCTTGTGCAGTCGCTCATAGTCAGCACACCGAATTCAATTGGAACTTGGCATCATACTGCTAAAGCAGGAGCATATGTGAAGAAATACTCTCACATTCACCAACGAAAAAAGAAAGATTCTGTCCCTTTAGCGTCGAGGAGGAGATAAGAGGGATCAGGAAGTTGGTGGGTGAGAGAGATTCCGAGGGATGATTTAGTGCCGAGGCTAAGTGGTGTGGAGGAGGCACTCCGGGGGTTCCCCACCCTTCCGGACTTTATTGGGAGGGTGACCCTTTCGTTCTTTGACAACGCGGCGAGTACCGACTCCCAGGTGACTAGTAATTGGGCTCAGGTCGTAAAGGGGGTGAAGGCTAAGCTATCGCAGGAGACGGTAAATAAGATCGAAACAGGTTTCACGGGTTGAGGGAGGTCGACTTGGATTAAGGATCTGATGGAGGGAGAGAGCAGGTGTGTGGTCGGCAGGAAAGAATCAGGCCGTTTTGAAGGGAAGAGGGAAAACCCGGGTCCTTGTAATAGTCTGTGAATCGAACGTCAGGCGTCTTGAGGCAGTAATGGGAAAATATTCAGGAGCCCTGGTTTCTGTCAGCCAAACCCCGATGCAAGGATCGAACACGTTAGAAATAAGGTCTGGTCGGTGGTGTGCCGAAGAAGTGTCGGTGGTCCTCGACGTTGGGACAAACAGCACTCAAACGTCTGGCTATGAAATCATCTTGAGCGGGTTGAAATAGACTACTAGGAGATGGGTGGGAGGGGCGTAAAAGGGCGTGTCGGGAGGCGAGGTCGGGGCTGCAGGTGACGGTATGCGCCATTCCAAGCCGGCTGTACAAAAGAAGAATCACGTGGTCTAGGTGGAGCATTTTTCACATTCTACGCAATTTGACCATTGCATCAGGGTAGATGTGAACATATTGTCAAATTTATCAACGCCACATACGGCCTGCCACATGCTGGACACATACGGCTAAAAATCAATCATGATTGCGTGACCGTTGTTTCCCTCAACGTCGTCGGAAAATGAGCATATTTAAAAATCAATAAATTGGTAATGAGGCAAATCGAGTAGGAAATGTTTATACCACGCTGTAACTGGCGCCTTCTAGTATCTACAAGGAAGAAATGAAGAAAATCAAAGATGGTTTTTTTGAGGGAAAAATATTCATTTTCACCCATTTTTCGGAAATTGAGAAAAGTTGCAAGTTAATATTAAATTAAGCATTAATGATATAAATGCTAAATGACAACGAGATGCGCTAATGGATGTAGTTCATGAAAATATACTTGATTCAAGATGGGATGCAAATTTAGCTGGCAAAAAAATTCAGCAAAAACAAATAATTCAGCAGTTTCGTCACTTACTAAAATACAAAATTACGTACTTATAAATTTATAATTTAGGTTTTCCTCAAATGCTTCCACAAGACGTACATTCAAGTATGTGAGGAAATTTTTTTCAGGATTCTATGTCTATTACTTTAAGAGATACAGCAAATTGAAAATGGGGGAAAACAGGAATTTCCCAAGTCGCCCTTTTTAGAGCCCTGCACTTGTGAATTTTTTTCTCCGAAACTATTGCAGATGTAGAGGTAAATAAGATACTATTTTCCATCATTTGAAAGGGGGGTTCACATATATATATATTTTTTAAATCCGAGACTATGACCTGACGCAAAAACCGTGACACTGCTTGATTTGAAATGGAACCACCCAGTAGGCCTTAGTTGCGAGAATCTCTAATTTTTATACTATTTTTAATGAGATAGTGATATCCTTGAGTTTAGTGTCAGATCCTAGCAATGAATGCCTCATAGTACTAGTAGAATCTACATTTGTAAGTATTCAAACCAATATAAACCCATGGAATAGTCAATGTCCAATGAAATTCTGTAATGAAAACCCGCTTTTTCATGCGAAAAGTTTTTGTAAATGTATGGAAGGCATCACCACACATAATATGGTTTAAAACAATTCCTTTTTCATATTTTTGGCAAAAACGATGAGAACTTCCAGAACTCTTTTAGACCTTTCTCGAATTTTCATCACGATGGTCTGTGAAGCTTTTGTAGACTTAAGACACAGGCATGTCATTTTGGAAAGTGTTTCTCATGTTTAACATGCATGGGAGTATAAGCCTCGCCCATTCCAGTTTCCAACATGTGCTGATATATGATAAGGAGACAGTGATAAGGAGAAACAATCAAGCTTTCCCGCCTGTATTCGTGTAGTTTTCCATGAGAGAGACTATTAGTAACGTCTTTGTGAACAAAAATCAGTAAATTAGTAGCCTAACAACATCGAATCTTAGGCAAGATGGTGGAGACCAAAACAGATGGAGACGAGGTGAGTGAATGTGGATTTATTGAGCCAAAACGGCTAAAAATGAGGTATTAAAAGTTGTGGGATCTCTTTTCTTAATGAAATAGACAGTGAAAAGATTCCCTCTAGAAATAAGAATGTTTAAAGCTAATTATGCATTTTACGTGGCCTTTATTTAGCCGTGTTGTTCCATTTCAAATCAGGTTGATCCAACATTTTTCTGTCAGTTCACCTTCGTCTTCATCATCGATTAAAAAAAAGTGTGGTCTTCCCATCCAAGCTATTAAATAAGGTAGCTCATATAGCACTGTATCTGCAATAGTTTCGTATAAAAAATAATTCAGAAATGTAGGGCTCCAAAAGGGGCGACTTGCCAAATCATTGTCTTCCACTACTTTCAACTTTCTCATCTCCTAAACTTATTTGTGCACATAGATTTCGGAAAATTATGTATCACTTATTTCAGCGTACAGTGTAGAAAAATGAAAATAAGCTGGGTTATTTTATGAATATGTGTTCTTTTATTTTCAAAGACGGAACTGCTGAATTTCCCCCCCCGATTTGTAAAATTATATTAAATTTCTCTTCCATATTCAATCAAATATATTTTCTCAAACGACATACGTTCATTTATGTGTGTCATTTGGAATTTAAATAATTCATACCTAACTTAAATTTAACGAATTTTGCTATTTCCCCAAAACGGGTGAAAACAATTTTTTTTTCTTAAATGCGTCACAGTTGATTTTCTTTCATATTTTTCACATTGACACTAGAAGAATCGGATTACTGCAAGATACACAAACTTCCTCCACCTTTTACGTAATTGAAGCGTCATTGATTTTTAAGCATTCACAATTTCCGGCAAATATAAGAGAGTGCAATGACAACACCAACATGATTCATTGCTAGCGGTATGTGAGCAGCATGGCAAATAATAATTTCATATAGTGATTAATTTATTCATGTGGTGTTCTTACCCTAGACAGATGGAATTGTCAAATTGCATAACGTGAAAAATGCTTCGTCATGGATTTCCTATGATGATACTTTTTTGTATGTTCGGCCTTGTTAACAGCTGCATATGGTTATATACAGGTAGTCACATATGGTTATTTATGGTGCTGGAAAAACACACTGAAGACGCAGTTTGAAGGCGTTAATATATTGCTTTTTGGCGAATCGCCCATTTTATTTCTTTACTGGGTTACAGGCTCATTCTGCGCAAAATTGACCATAGCTAATGATTGCCTATCTCATATTTCCACTAGAATTTGCCCACATCAAACATCATCAATTTCAGGGAACGAATGCCAGATATTTTTAGTTTCCAGCGCACTTGATGCACATGCATTGAGAAACTGTTTCTGCAATAACTTATTTTGTTGTTCTGATAGAGACATCCTCTAGGTTATTATGGGTAAGTGCGAAATTCCCCAATTTAAATTGATTCTACTCATTATTCCCTATATCGAAAACAAAAAGTTTCACTTGACCAAATTATTCACTAAGTTCTTAGTATAATATCTAAACTTGCTACGTCTGGAATCCCTTGTTCTAATTTATCATTCAGATGGGAATGTCAACCCTTTTCGAACGATATCAAGATTGGGATTGCTATAAAATGATTGATGATCTGTGATTGTGGTAGTAGTACCAGTACTAAAAATTCGTTTGTTCAGACTTTTGACCCATTTAAAAGACAAGCACTTGCATTTGCCCCTCCAAGGATATAAACTTGTATTATGTCATATGAAAGCACCTGTTATGAATATTCAAAGGAAAAAGAAATGTCAGTTTTTTACCTTACCTGACTTTGAAATACCTTGGGGACATTATATTTTACTAGCGAGTTTGTATGCTTTTCGGGCAAACAAACTCGATGTGGTCGCGCCTTCGGCTCTCCGTTATCTAGAAAATTCATTAAAGCTATTTCATTTACTAAATTACAAAATGTACCATAATTTCTTGTCGAATCATTAATCCGATGATTTCTTGCATGCCCAACGTCAAATATCTTTACATGCCCATTTTTGTCCGAACAGAAAGTACACCTTGAAATACTTCTATAATCAGCCCTGATGGGATATCTTTCAAAAGTAAGATTTTTAATTTACTCAGTTATACATCAGATACTTCTACATCATGCAGCAACTTTCAATCGCTCTTTGTTTCGTTCGATAAAAAAAATAAGAAAATGCGTCTCTTGCAAAAAAAAGCGCAAAAAGGGGGCTTTACCTATAAAGTAAATTTATTTTAATTGAATCATTACAACGATAACCATATGCCCAATAAGTTTCAAATTTATTAGCTTTTCCCTTTTTCGCTGGTGCAAAAAGTTTTTTTTTGGATGAGCTAAATCATCCAACAGCTGTGCCTTGAGGGAATGCACGTCGAAAGTTGAATTTGTTTAAAACAAAACATCACGTCAGTATAGAAAGGTGAAACTGCCAAGTTTCATCTTTCTATTTTTGCCCAATTTGCTAGGACAAAAAAACTTTCAAAACGTCACATCCAAAAAAAACCCCCCAAGGGGATGCATTTGAAACGTTACTTTTTTTTCCTGAACTCAATGTCTTATTAGGCACGTTCATGCCGGGTTTCACCTTCCCATGTCCCTCCTGACTGGAGGACATATACCAATATCCGCGTGGATGGCACGATCAAACCTGCAGGTATTCCATACTGTATAGCTACCACCTGTAGCTACCACCGACTCCATCATTTAATGATATGGTAGACGACAGGAAGTAATTGTCAGATGACTGTGACAGAATCTGGCGCAGCACGGCATCACTTTGCATTCATTGAGCTCCTCTAAGTTCGCATGACGGCCACAGTATACCCACAGCTAGAATTCAGAAAACTCCACAGCCAGAATTCCGCACGTATAAGATCCTGTGTCTTTGGAAGCGAGGACTGTTGGAAAGCCCTGCTCGGGTCACACGGTCCTGGAACGTACGTTGGAGAAGAGACTGGACGCATCTCCCAAAGTATGGAGGGACCCGTGTCTTTGACCGGTACTGCGCCGCCTAGTGGTGATATCCAGAAATTCATAGGAAACCTTTGGAGACTTGGCTATTATAAATATCACCAGCTGCACATCATCTGTACCGAATTTGACATTCATAGGCCGCTCCGTATTGAAGATAGGGCCTTTTGAAATAGGGAAGTATCTTCATGAACACCCTGCGTATTGGGTGGGTGATGAGCTTTCATTTCAGTCGTAGTTTTTCGCTACGGTATTGCTGTCATTTTGGTCTCTGGTAAATTATTTGCTAATATTTCAACTTTGCGACTGAACAGGATTTAATATGCAAGGAAAGAGAGCATAGGTAAATAGGGAATACATTTATCGACACCCTGTGTATACAATGCTAGAAAGTTCGGTATTCATCCTTCATATATTTAGTAGGTATTTCGATTATATCATAAAATCTTACGATCATTGACCGTATCCCCAGGTAATGCCTTCAAGTATCTCTCCAACGCCTTAGCCCTTATCTAGGACACATTTGTCCTAATTTCTAGGCCTTGTCCAGGGTGGCTTCTTCAAAATCTCTAGTCACATTTTAGACCAGTTTGCTAAATTATGCGGACGTTTCTGAAGCCTCTCCATCAACGATTATTGATTGGCACCCCCAAAATGAGGCATTATTGATAGAGAGTTTGAAGAAATCAGCGTACCATTTGAAGAAGGATTCCCAAAATTTCAGTGACTAGGTTGAGATTAGTTTAGATTTGGAGAATATTAACACGTTTAGGGCTATAGATGCCTTGACCGAACTCGATTGGTAGCTCTGCTTACGCTGAATGGCGTTTAGGCTAAGGGGATGGGATATAATTGATGCCCGTCTGTATTGATCCTCGGCGTCCTTAAAGAGGCGAAACAATTTTTTTTGTTTAATTTGAATGAAGGAGAAATCTGTCTAATCGAAGACTAGCCATGTGAGTCATTATGCTTGCGCGTATGTTTTCGTACATAATCCAACATTACGGCAATAAATAAATGTTATTTGTTTAAGAAAGAGTGGGTGAATACAATCAAAAGGTAAAACGATTGCCGGAAAATCCCTAAAGTGTAAAGAAACGAAGAACGGGTTTTTTTTTTTGCTTCTTTTTGGTTTTCCAGGCTGTGTTCTAGCTTGATTTTGACCCGAAACTATGAACATCACCAATGTATGGTTTTCTTCAAAGAACATAAAAATAAAAATTCACATACGTATGACATGGATGCAACTGGAAATTTAGTAAAATACTGTACCATGTACAATGTACATTTCACTTTGCAGGAGATAGGAATGGTCAGGGCTGAAGAAACATACAAGAAATTACATGCTTCCCTTGGACTGCCGGAATATCGTGCGATTTGCGGGAAAAAGGATGTTGGCAGAGTACAGCTTCTTGATGTTCTCCGTCTCCCTCCAATGGTACCAGTCCAAGCAAGTCCGAGGACAACCAATATGCTTTGGTTTGACCCAAATTCCCTCCCGACAAAAGATCCTCCGCAAATCATTAAATTCATAAGAAAAATAGTTTCAACGACTGGATCTTACCGTGACATGGATCTTCCTTTGCCCCAAGAACTTCTTACGCTATTGGAGGATACTGAGAACCCGGAACAAGGCGGATCGGTAAAGGATTTTTTAGATTATTGTTGCACCTAGTAAGTACATGAAAAATAGAGTTTCCCTGAAATTCTCCCATATCGGAATTGTCACAAGCAATAGGACCATGGTTGATGACCTACTTTTATATATTGATATTTAAGTAGCATATAAAATAATCGTCCAGTTTTTTTCCTTAATTTTTATGGTTTATATGATAGTACTTTTAAAAAGTAGAGGGTGTCAACGCAAAATTTTGCGTGATTTTTTAAAACTAATTTTTTAGGCGAATTTTGTGAAGCGAAATATGTGTTGCCAAAATTTTCTAAACATACCATTTTATGGAGTTTTTTTTTTGCTCTATCCAATGATTACAAAATATTTTGGGTAATAACCGCCTTTTTTATTTTAGGAATGACATCAAAAAGAGAACCCATCAAGTGTTTCACGACCCAGGAATGCGAATTGCCGAGATTTCTCGACGACTAAATTTGCCCGGGTTCGACCGTCTGGAAAGCGATGTAGCGCTACGAAGAGCTCGGTACATCGTCTGATCGCCCTCGCAGCGGACACCCTCGCATTGCGACTGACGCTGCTCATCGAAGAGTCGGTGCGGAGGATCGTTAAGAATAACCTTGAACTGAAGGCTTACAAGTTACAAAAGGGAAAACAGCCGCATTTACCGTTCGATTCATGTAGCCTTCATCGCCTCGGTCAATAGTTTCGCCGTTTGATGATTGTCTGCCTTGAGTCCAAGGTTGTTCTTGACGACCCTCCGCACCAACTCTTCGATGAGCAGCGTCAGTCGCAATGCATGCAATGGGCGCTGCGAGGGCGATCAGACGATGTACCGAGCTCCTCGTAGCGCATTATCAACTTTCTTGACGGTCAAATCCGGCGCATTCAGTTGTCGAGAAATCTCGGCCATTAGCATTCCCGAGTCTTGCAAACACTTGAATGCTTCTCTTTTCGATGTCCTTCTAAAACCAGAAAGGCGGTCATTATTCAAAGAATGTTGTATTCGGTGGAAAGAGCAAAAAAAACTATAAAAGGATATATTCGTGAAATTTTGGCAGAATGTTTTTGGCTTTAAAAAATAAAAATAAAAAATTGCATGAACTTTTGTGACTTCCTTTACTCTTAAAGAAGGGAATTGACCGGCCCAGCATATATTTTTTCTTGCGAAAGCACTTATTATATTTTAAATGAAATCCAAAGGCTTAAAAACAATTAAATCGGAACAATTACGGCGAAAATTTTTGCTTCCAATCAATCAATTATGTAATTATACTTTCCAAAGGTTCTCAATGAACAGTGATGCGTTCTCGCTCCTGTAGAAGTCGATTCTTCGGGTTTGAGAGGGTGAAATGTTTATGATTATTGTCGACTTTGTATTTCTCGTTCAGAGACTGGAAGATGACCCGAACAATGAAGATCAAGATGATCAAGGTTCATTCAGGCTCAAAAAGGGTGCCAGAATGAAAATTCATCCGAGTGATATTCTGATGATAGCCCTGCAGCATTCGGAACCGTCCCTCCGCCAACTCTTGCTTGGGCGTCTCTTTCTGATGGGTCACGGGATGCCTGTTGTCCTACCAGTGTCCCCACTTGCTGAATCCGAGGAACTCAAGGGGAAAAAACTAGAATTACTCGTTTGGGCTCTCCAAAACATTGATGTGAAGCACTGTGGCTTATATCACCAGTTGGTTGAGTTTAAAGCTCCTTTCATTGGTTTCATCCGTTTTGGGAATTTTCGAGACGATCTTTCTAAATCAAAAGTAATCAACGAGGCCTTGTTTAAGGAGCACCACCCATTCTTCCACGCTGAATTTGAACTCGGAGAGGCGAGACGACTTGTCAGCAACGGAATCATCGAAATGGCTTGGACATTTACATTTCCCCAAAAGGAAGGACAAAAGAAACAAACGAGAGTGATGACCTAAAACCAGTAATTATCTTGAATTTGCGGGGAGAAGCCACTTCTCATGAAATACAAGTCCAGTTCCTCATGAAGATCTGCGCTCTAGTCTTTATATTCCTCGGAAATGAGCCTGAAAGGGCCATAGAGGAAGGTGATCAAGACCCAAGAAAAGACGTGTCCCATTTCATTTTTAAGAATAGTGAGAAAGGACCACGTTGCATTCTGTTGAAAGAAAGAGGCAATCCATTGTCAAGTATGAAAGACAGTACGAACACCAACGTGAAGTTGGTCAATCTGAGGAGAATCATTGAATATGTCAGGGAAGTTCAGACTGAGGTTCGTCAGAAGCTTACTACAGTCAGCGGCTCGAAATCGTCCACTGCTCCCACTGATGAAGAAGAAACGTTTCAATGGAACAAATTGGGTGAAATATTTAATTCAGTAAACCTAGTTGATGACGGTTTTTCAGGAGTCTCAATTGATACGTCTGCGGCAGAAATAAAAAAATCACGAGCACTTGCTGAAGAATGCGTTCGGAATGCCCCTAGAGAGTTTACTTATGGTGGGCCCCGATACAGAAAAAAAGACTGTCTGCCCTTGAGCACGGATGTCTTGGAAAAGTACGCAAATATCGAGAAAGATAAAAGAAATCCAAAAAGGCTCGACGTGAAGAAGTTGCAGAAAGAGCAAAAACAGCTTCGCAAGAAGCAACTTGAACGATTCAATAAAGGACAAGGGTTATCAAAGACTATCAAGCAGATTGTGAATAGCATGAAAAATATGCAAGAAGAGTCAAAAAGAAATTGTATTTTTTATTTGAGAATTAATTTGGACAGTTTGAGCTATGAAGCTTTGCATCCCTTGCGAGAGGATTGGAAGAAACACTGGAAAGCCTTAAACATTGGAGCAGAGGATGATGATGTGAAGAAAAAGCAGCAGAAGAAGCAGCTTGCAGACATAGAGAAGGAAATGTTGGATTCATCTTTGGGAATAGAAAACATCTTCAGGGAGTTGGCTCAAATTTACGAATGTCACATTGACTTGGATTGCAAGAATATTATTTCTGATATTCCAGGTACGATGGCTTCCCTCATATTGGATGGAATGCCGATGGAGTTGTTGGATGGGGACAATGGCTATATTCCCCTAAAATTAATTAAAGCAATCTTCGACTCAATGCGAAAGCAAGTGAGGAGAATTTGGGTGCTCTCAGTCATTGGGATTCAAAGTTCAGGGAAGTCAACGATGCTAAATGCAATTTTTGGGTCTAACTTTTTAGCACGAACGGGAAGGTGCACGAAGGGGGTTTACATGCAGTTTTTTCCCTTTGAAAATTTGAATCAAGGTGGCAAGTCACCAAAGGCCAAGGACTACTTAGTCCTCTTAGACACAGAAGGCTTGAAAGCCCCTGAATTTTCGGACGATCATTTTGGGAGGAGAGATAATGAATTGGCTACATTTGCCATTGGTTTGGCTAATCTAACCCTTATTAATGTGATGGGCGAGACGCCGTCAAACTTGAAAGATCTTCTACTCACTGTCCTGCATGGCTCCATCCGTATGAGTGAGGTCAACATAAAGCCTCAAGTTATCATGGTCCATCAAAATATGCAGGAAGACTCTCATGATTCTCGCCTACTAGGTTTGAGAAACATGCAAGATGCCCTAGATGAAATGACGGTAGTGGCTGCAAAAGTGGAGAATTTGTCTTCAAAATATAGGAGATTCCAAGACGTGATCAAATTAAACTTGGACAATGACACGCACTATATCCCTCCATTGTTTCAGTCAGGGAATCTTAGCATCCATTCCAAGGAGTATGGAAGAAAAGCAAAAAAATGAAGTCGATCATCTTGGAAAAACTCCGTTCCCTCAGTTCCCAAGAGCTGCAAATCTTCAGTAAACATTTGGAGAAATTGTGGATAGCAATAATGAAGGAAAACTTTGCTTTCAACTTTCGCAATGTAATGGAAATGGCAGCATACAATGACGTGGAGAGCATATTGCTGTCCCTTTTGCACACAGCAGATGAAGAAATCTTATGTAGGTGGGATCAGTGGAAGGGAGAAATTATGAGAGCGAAGGACGAAGCTGACCTTCAGAGGGTGTGTAAGGAAAGGAAAGAGGAACTTCATACTTTGGTGAGAAATATTTCCGAGCAAAAGGAAAAGGAGTTGCATCAGAGGATCAACAAGTGCAAATGGAAGGAATTTGGTGAAATGTGGCGCGATAAAACTGTCTTACAGCTTCGAAGCCGAATCGCCCAAAAAAAGGACCAAATCTGTGAATACATGGCAGTGGAAGAAAGCAAGCAATTGTTGATGTTCCGTGTGCGTTGCGCGGTCGATGAAGTCATTAGAGAAATAGAAAAGGAAATTCAGAATTGTGGAACAGACGGAAGTGGAGGCTTTGATGCTGTCTGGGAAAAATGGGAAGGTGATTTGAAAAAAGCCATGGATTTAAACATGAGCATTTCGGATACAGGAGAGGCCTTGTTGGAAAAAATGAAAAAGAAGTTACTTGATGTGATTCCAGAAAGGCTTCAAAGGCATATGACAGAAGGCTGGCAGAACGAAAGGAAAAAGGGGGAACCTTGGAATTATTTGAAAAAGGGCTTGCACAAATTGAAAAATTTTATTGGGTCACCAACCACAGAAGAACGAGCTGAAGAAGTAACAGAAAAAAGCCTTAAAAAATACTCAGAAGATATTCAGAAGATTGCCGAAGTGTATGTAATAGACTTATGTTTGGAGATTGTTCTGAAAAAAATGTACGAGTTTGCGAAGAAAGAGACGAGGAATGAGGATCGCTCAGAGGAGCTTGCCGTGATGGTTCTGGTACTCATGTGTCGAGACAGTATGGAGCATTTCGGGAAAGCTCAGTTGCAAAAACGGGCCAAAGACCAAGAGAAACTTGATGCAATGAAAACTCAGTTTCGCGAGAAAATGCATGCAACAACTGATAGCGCCAGGTTGACGTGGGCTGCGAAATGCGTTTTCGAATCCGTTCGCATGTCTTTCCAGGCATCCGCAATTTTGCATGCAAAACGACAACTGTTTGACTTCTTAGACCAACAAAAGTATTTTAAGAATAAGAAAACTTTCACTGGATATTGCCTAATGGAATTGGTCAGAAAAAAAGATTATAAGATAACGATGGAGTTTCTCAAGAATCCAAATGCGTGGAAGAAGCAATACATGAAGGAGAAGACGAGTGAGTTCCTGGTAGAAAAAAGTCATAGAAAATACTTCGATTGCACAAAAGTAATGGACATTTTTTGCCATGGAACCATTGAGAGCTTTCTCAAAATCCTGGAAGAACCTTACTTAAATCCTCTTAATTTAAATACATTCATTGACATGGTCAATGATCGCTTAATGTTAGCGCGTCCCGTGAAGCATGACTCAATAGTTATGGGAACTTCCTTCACACTTGATGCCAATGGATTCATTCAGAGTTTGAAGGATATCTTAAGCAAACAAAAGCAATACATTTTTGAATTCGAAGAGGTCAACTTTCTTGTGGATGATGATGAAGATTCACCAACCAGGCGATTGTCGAAGAAGTTGTTGGGCTGTCTTGAGCGATGCCCATTTTGCAAGGCTGAATGCGAGCATTCCTTTGAGAACCACGTTCAAGGTAAGGAAATGAGCATTGTCAGTCAGCATTCCACGGAGATTCACAACCCAGAGTGTATGGGAAGTTGGCGTTGGACGAAATCCCAAGAAATGGTTTTGGAGACGTGTCCTGAATCAGTAGGGAGTGAGGCGAGGTTCCAATTCTCAGACACGGAATATATTCCATGTCGAGAGTACAAAACCAAATATCCTGATTGGGACATACCCCCAATGGACCAAGACAATTCCCCGCTTTTTTGGAAGCGTTTCATTGCGAAATATGGAGATTTCTTGGAAAAAGAATATAGCATGAAAAAGTCGAGTAAACTGCCTTCAGAATGGAAACGGTACACATAGGAAGAAGTAAGAGCTAATATCAGGGACCTGTATCTACTTGATGACAATGTAGACAGCGACATTGAAAAAGCTGAAGACAATGATGCCGTCACTGTAGTTCTGGACGATGATACAGGTGAATAAAGAAGGTATATTGCTTGTTATGTTGGTCAATGAAACAACTTAATGTGACAGAAAATATTGCGTCACGAGAATACATTAAAATTGAAGGTATCGTGCCGATGTGAAAAGAGCAATAGTATTGATATTAATAGTAATTACCAACCGTATAGCGAGTTTTGGCTCATCCTTCATATGAATCATTTCAGCACTGTGAAATACAAATGCGTCATGAAACAAAGGAGCAAGAATCCATGCGACGGCCGAGCCGTGAGCTAGCTCATTTGACAAGTGTTCCATGAAATCCTTCATGATCAATGGTATTACAGTGAGAAGTGCTTAGAAGAATTAGAACTCAGTTGATTTTCGCTGGATCGGTGACGAAATAGGTAGTTATTGTCACTGAGAGTGACAACGACAAATCTAATGACAGGGAAGAATCTGTTGATTGTCATTGCTGAAAATGTTGTTGAAAAATGGCTGAGCCCCCAAATCCTCCCTTGCGGCCCTTTTTACGACTTTTTACAAACCCCTGCTGGGTCTTGACCGGTTTTGACAGGATACTGAGAAATGGCACTTTATTCGGCTCTATACCCCTTACTGGGATTGAACGGACTATACGCACTGCTGCTCGCCGTTGCTTCTGTAAAGAAGCATCCTCTCATCACGTTTAGAGTACTTTGACGGCGAACTTCCATCATGACGTCATGCAACCGTTCATATAAGACTCCCACTGCATTCCCTCTATTTTCACTGGTGAGAATACGAAAGAAAACGTGCTCTTTAGATCAGGTCTTGCACAAAATTAATTACAAAACGCTGCTTAAGAAGTGAGTGCTCTTAAGCGCATATCAGGAAAATAAATAATAATATAAAAGTAGAGGCTTCATCATCCCAGTAGGGATGATGAAGAGTTTGAAAGAAGAGTCTGGTGGGTGGAATTATGTCCCTCTGTCTCCAATATCGTACATTTCTTCAGCATGCCACATCTCCTTACATGCAAAAACATGGAATGTAAATAGAGATTTTGAGGGCCAGGAAGTAAAAGTATCAGGCGCTTTCATACCATTGCGAATGAAACTACTGTTCCATGTCATTTCAATACAATACATTTTTCCCTTGATTGTGATAAGTTCGTTTCCGATAAGGAAAATGTTTAACATCTGCCTTGGAACGCAGCGATTGGTAGTGAAGTGAAGATCGCAACAAGTACAATGGACATTTTTTTTCTATTCTGAGTATCGTAAAACGAATAAGCCGAGACGACTTTCATAAAGCCATTAAGCTGGTCGATTTGAGCTGAAAGATGAGTACGAGAAGGGAAATCAAACCCTGCATTCAAAAAGTGCGACACCGACTCAGCATCACATTGAATGCATATTGAAGTTAACAATTCAACCTACAACATTTCAATTCATTTCACTTGATTTCCTCTCCAAAAATTATTGGAATTCCTCTTAAGTTTGGCCACCTCGGTCTTGCGAGTTCTGAGAGATCGAACGAGTTTTGCATCAGAGGGAATTATGGCTTAGAAAGTATGGAAACGGCTGTTTCTCATCTAAATCTTCAATATTAGTTTCAAAATGAATTACAGTTTCCTGTTGGGCATGTATCTTGTAACTAAGATGATAACAAATAATAAATAACGTTATTCTGCCGAAAATTCATGTCGAAACGAAGCATTTCTCTAGAGTATTAAATAGAGTACTAAATAGAGTATATTTAAATAGAGTATATTTACTAACTAGAAAGCAAAAAATTATAAACCAAAAACTTGGGCATCACACTATCGATCTACCTTTCACGATCAAAATTAAATCTTGAAATAACTTTTTAATATAGTATCACCTGGACATACGGAAAAAAACATTAATAGTTGGCAAGAAATAACCTTTTAAAATATGTATATCTTATTGAAATCGCTTTACGGGCCAAACATGGGCAAACTCCTTTGTTCCGGTCTTGAATTACCTTTTTTTTCAATGAATCGAACCGAAATAGTCAATTTTAAATGTAGAATTTGATTCTATGGACTTTGAACAAAATATGCATGCATGACATATCTTTTTCATTTATTTTGAAAAATGCAGCTAATTTTCCAAAGGTATGCATACACGAAGGGCAAAGAACGGGCAAGTCAGTTTTGGGACTAGGTCTAGAAGGACAATTTCATCTAGATAAATGATTCCCACGAACACCTTCAATAGACTCACTTCGTGATGGAAGTAGTTGAAGTAAAACAGGGAAGTGGTTTTTGTATTTCCTTGTCAGAGAAAATGCGCTATTCTCCTAGCACTGTTTATGGTGCCGTCTTCCTCTTTTCCCCGATGTACGTATTTCGCTCGTGTACAGACGAGGAATGAAGAGGGAACGGTCGTCAGCGATGAAATTGTGTTTATCAGAAAAGAGAAAATGAATACGAAGGGAATGATCTGATGGCACAGAAGCAGAAATAGTGATTACGACTGTATCATTCCTTCTGAATTCTGACTTTCCCTTCCCGAGTTTCAATCTTCTTTTCCTCTCCAACTCTGGGTTAAGTTCGCGAATTTCATTTCACTATATATCATTCGCTGAAGGTTGGGATTGCGACACAAACGTCTTAAATATTAGGATTTTGCTAGATGTCAACATTCGGGGAACTTTCATTCAGAAAGTTTCTGGAATTCAAGCATTCTGTATAATAGAGGGACAAAAATCTTCTTGGGAAATGCGTTCTTAAGAATACCATACCTCAGGGAATAAGTTGTGATTACATCTTGAATCTGCATCTCAAGAAGTACCTGTTTTCCAAGTTTCTGTTTTCGATATTTGCGCGCTTTAATGGATCCTCCGTGCACCTAATGCATAGGAGAGGTGGATTCATGGCTCCATTTTGAATATTTGTCGCATTTTATTTAGACAAAATATAAGCATGCAGCTTTCAGGAAATAAATTGTGCAGCATTTTCAATCTGAAAGTAAGAAATCACCAACCTAGATCATCTATGGCTGATTTCATAGAGCTTCAGAGGATGCAGATTTTTTAAATATACGAGGGACGATGATTATGTTTCAGCATAGTATTTTTTTTTGGTATTAGTGGAGGGATGGTAATAAAATTGGTAAACATAAGCAGCTAAGCTTGTTCCATTCCTGAAAATATTCCCGTTGCACTACTACCATCTGGGATGCAAACACAATGAAAGGAATGGCACCATTATTCATCCTCTAGATCAAGGAAGTTCAAATCTCAAGTGTCCACCTACAGGGACTTGCTTAATTTTTTATTTGGGACTTGAATGATCCAATCCAAATGGAATATTTGGAGTCATACGCAAAGATGAATGCCGATAGATATCGCCACACGCTACACAAACCCAAGTAGGAATTCAGAAGAAAGTGACCAGAAACGAGGAACTGTGTGCCTGTTGCATGACAATTCTTGCCCACATACGGCTTTCAAGGTTGCACAACTTATCACCCGCTTTCAGTGAACTGTAATGACCCACCCATCTTATACAGTATTCTAGACATTGCACATTCGGATTTTTATTTGTTTGGACCATTGAAGCCACATCTTCGAGGAGTGAATTTTTTTGGATGTCAAGACCTTCAGAATACTCCAACCTAGAGGCTTTGTCAACAAAATGCCTTCCATCGAGGGCGCATATACTTCTTCCACTCCAGATGGCAGAACTGCATCAATGTGAATGAGGAATATTTTCAGGATAGAACAGGCCTGGTTGCTTATGTATTCAAATTTGTATCAACATTATTTACGCTAAAAACGATGGTGCGCGAAAACTTATTGTTCGCCACTCGTAATAAATTTTCCGTCTGTAATGCACTTTCAGCCAGAAAAATGTCCTCTCATGTGATACTTCATGTACAGAAACGAAATATTTTTTTTTTCCCAGCAAGATGGAACACCCAGCCATACTGTCCGCATTTGCCTTGAGTGGCTGAGAGAGAGATTCACTGGGTGGCTCATTTCTCACTGATATGACATTGAGTGGCCGGCACAATCCCCAGACCTCAGTCCACACGAATTTTACCTATAAGGATACAGCAAGAATGAACCCTTCAGGACATGTCAGATATTACATTACTCAAGGGAGCGAGTCAACGAGTTCGAGGCATTCCGTAGGAAGTACCAAAAGCAGCAGTAAGAAACTTCTTTTAACGTCTTTCACGTTGTTCTGCAACTAGAGGTGCTTTTGCATTTTGCATTGGTTTTCCATTAGATCAACACTTTTGGAGCTTCTCTGCTACTTTGTTATTGTTCGAAGTGAATGTTCAATATAATAAAGAAGTTATGATAATTCAAAAAGGTAAACATTTTTTTAAAACTTCCTGTGTAATGACTCCACTCATGGATATCCTTAACTGACAGTGCTTTCATTGAGATTGTGCTATTGATATTCTTGGATGAGATCGATCGTGAACTTCTGATCAAATTGATCTGCCTCCCCGAGGGATATTTCCTCAATAAGTTACGATTCTCAGTCAGAGCCGCTCAGCAATTCTTGGAATTATGAAGAAGAGGACTGATATGGAGGGCTGATGAATGGCATATATTTACAATTCGAAGAACGCTCATAGGAAGGCAGGCTATAACGTTGACTTGTCTGACGTAACGATACTTCACAGATAACATCGGATGACATTATGAGACCCTCCCTCGCCGTTTTCTGCCTGGGAATCAGAGAATGTGTAATTAATATTAAGGTCGGACAGACGGGAATTTTTGGATCGTCAGCCGGCCACTGGATGGAATTAATATCGCTCATTTCCGAAATAAACATAAAAAATATTTATTTCTTACAAATATTTGCTGGCCATATTAGTGTTTCTTGTGACATCGATATAAGAACGGGTGGAACTGGTGAAGAGATGCTCATTAGCAAAATAAGAGAAAAGATTATGCCTGGCGTTTTGAGGGGCACGGGTAACCCACGCGCCTGTGTTGTCACTTACTTGATGATATCCTTTCTTGCCAAAATACGCTGTAGCCGGACAAAATGAATGCCATATTATGTTGTATTCCTTCTAAAGTCGCATTTTTATGGTACCGTGAAGACACGTAACTTAGCCAAATTCGCAAGTATACAGGGCATGGTAAAAAAAATTGCCAACGACTTTCACTCGACTTTCGACTTTCCTGAATATCTCCCCGCACAATAGAGCTATGTTCGCAAAACATTCACTTTACAAACATGAGTACGTTTCCAACTGATACTTTAAATTTCACAAAATTGTATTTTGCCAAATCACTTCTATCTGCAGTTACTGAAAAGAAGTTAGACACTGAGAATGGACAAGAGTTCCTGGTATTAAAATTCATTCATGATACTGATTGTCTCATGCGCATGGTTTTCATGAGCCTATTCTTAACCAATAGTATTCTATATTCAATTCAATAAATACCAATCCAGAGTGTTTTCTCAATATTCCTTTAGAATTTCTCTTGTTTTGTCAGTCTGAGTCTGCAGGATTTGATAAAAAAGATTAACTTTGTCAACTTTGAGTGTATCATGTTTGCCGCCAGAGGTGCTGAGGATGTAGCAAGGTTTGAATTATTTGAAAATCATCAGGGCTGCATAAAAAATTAACTAATTCATGTTTAAGTTGCAAAACAATGCAAAATATATGAGAAGGCAGGAATTTGAAATGGGCAGTCCCCTATGATAATAATCATAATAAATAAGCAAATTTCGATTGAACTTATAGAAATCTCTTTGTGCCGATATTCATTGATTCATCAATTGGCGCGGTAGCGCGAATTACCTTTCTTCAACCCCTTCCTGTAGCAAATTTTAACCTCCTCGTATCCATCTCTAAGAGAATCAACAGCAACGAAAATTGGCGTATTTTTCCTCTCCCACCGCAGAATCGCTCCAACAAATTTGAAGCTGAGAGCGAAGAACGCTGTATCTCGTTTTTGGAGTATGTTAATTTCATTCAGTTCCCCCTTCCCCGGGTAGCCACTCCTGGGGGTTTTTGGAGAAAAGAGACCAACCATATGAAAGATATTGACTTGTAGATGACGAAAAGTGGCTTTTTTGTTTTTTTGTGATGCTCCATTTCGCCATAAAAATGAAATTGTCTGCCGTTCAGTTAGACTTCGAGTGCTTGCTCGATCCCGTCTCCCAGTATTGCCGGATACCGTGCCGAAATTATGCCAGATTCAAGACCGTTTCAACCTTCGTATTGGCGTCTGGATCTTCCGTTTTCTTTTGTGCTGAGTTTATGAGTTGAGTTGACAATGAAGTGGTAGTTAGTTATTGATCGATGTGGTGGGTTATCCCTGAATAAATAAGATGGTTCGTACCATGGATGCATGTTTCTTTTGAAGGCATTCTCTCCTTAGACGGTTCCCATTCTCTCGAGATGGTTCGAGGAACTCCAGATAGGCCTAACATTAAATATCCCACTAAAATGGTTCATGAAACGCGAAAAAGTCCTCCAATCGGTCAAACGTGGCACGTCCTCTTTGAAATGGTTCGTGAACGTGTAAATAAGCCTAAGATGGGCGTAACGTTAAACGTCCTCAACCAGATGTCTAGAAGACCATTATTCACCGTCATAGGCCTAATTGGCGTCTTAGGTCGAAAATTCAGTTTCTTTTGAAAATAAAGGGTTAGGTCATGCCGTGACCTAAAGGCCGTCTGATGTTTAGGCCTATGCCTAACGTTAGAGTGTAGTAGAGAGGGACTTTTGCAATATTTGTAATAATTTTTATGACAGTATCTTAGACACATTCTTATTTTTTGTGAAATTACCTGAGGAATCCGGGCAGTTAAACTCCTCATGATGGCCAAACGTTTTGCTAGAAATGGAACTTGTCATGCTTCCGAACGTTTCCTTTAGAGATTCCAAAATCCTGATATTTTCCTTGAAGGTTCTTTAGAAATCGCCATTAAAAGCAACCACAGGGATCAAGGTCAAGTGGCAGATGAGGTCTTGCAAAATCACTATAATACATTTTTGGGTACCTGTTAACAGGACTCTCAGGCCGAAACTGCAGCTTGTGCATCTCTGACAACTTTCGGTGTTCATTTAATTTTTCCTGACAGAAGTGTGTCTTTTCTCAGGTCCACAACTCCAATGTTTTCTTCAACATTTTAGGCAAAACGCCCAATTTTCCTACTCCTAGGAGCAACATGGGAAACTAATTTATATTAAATGTCTCTGCACCGCACTGGCGAATTACCACTCAGATAGTACCGCTTTACGATAAAAACTTTCTCATTTACACCGAGAGACGCCATGCTAGGAAAGTAACAGGAGCTGAGGTTGGCAAAAAAAACCTGAATAATATGTAATTGATTAAGAATTGGAAGGTGAAAACATATTTCATTAATTTTCATTTCCTTCTTGAAAATGTGGCAAAACCAGAGAATCACCATGTACGAGTTCGAGTCATCTCTCATTTTCTCCCTTAGTACTGCGCATATACTCATGACACCCTAATGTTATCTTTTCTCTTGTTTATGGATCGACCCATGGAACTTTTACCAAGATTATGCATTACCAACAGTTCGAAGTTTTTCGTTTCCAATTGCAAATTTCAATGAGGTGACGTAGTGTGGCACCAGGTGAGAACATCCCTTTCCCCTTCCTCTGTAGCTTGTTAAGAATTTCAAAGGGTTGTCGAGTCACCATTTCGGAATGTTCACGGTGACGCATGGATCCCAGTACGCATGGAGAGCATGCAGATTCAGGAGATTGGCATCCATGAAGTGAAATATCATTTATTATTTTTACAACTTAAGAAGGTGCAACGCCGAAGGCAGATGGTTCAAATGATT
Organism: Darwinula stevensoni; assembly: GCA_905338385.1. Taxonomy (NCBI): domain Eukaryota; kingdom Metazoa; phylum Arthropoda; class Ostracoda; order Podocopida; family Darwinulidae; genus Darwinula; species Darwinula stevensoni. The sequence continues at coordinate 33,519 of CAJPEV010002004.1, forward strand.
TAATAGATTCACTAACATCGCTGGGCGCCGTAGGAGCGAGTATTGAGGGGTTGTTGGCCTAAAGGACAAACAAACTCGTCGGTATTATATATGACATGCGTGAGTATTTCGGAGAGATAACCTTCGAAGGGACACTGATAAATAGTGATATATTGACTTTTTAATGGAACTCATTGATAAAAGAAGTATCCACTTTACTTGTTATCTTGACATTTTTTTCCTCATTCTCTCAAGTTGCTGCTTGTTCGTTGCGATGCCAGCAATTTTCAGCTGATAGCATCTCATCTAGTAGTCCAACCAGTTTAAAGCAAGTTCCTTGTTAATTGAAGCAAACTGTGCACCAAATATCTTACTGATTTTGCTTCTCAAAGTGGAAGGCGAGTGTCTGAATTTCCCATTGTGTGATTTCCCTCATTGAGGGACCTATAAGCTACATCATGAGTGAATGGCACACAGAGGGCTTAAAATGCCTAAAGGGCATCTTCAAGGACAAGGATACCGTGGTTGACTTGGATCTCTTCCTGGACATTTTGACTGACAAGAAGCTAATATCGCTGGCGAAAGAGATGGAATTGAAAGATAAGTCGAAAACTTATTTTGAAAAAATTGATCAAGTCTTCTTCATCCTCTGTGAAAAAAATCCTCATCCAACCTTCCGCCAAGTTCGAGAGATTCTGATGGATATGAAGAGGGAAGACTTATTCCGGAAGCTTCATGAAAACCTTAGTGAGTTTTAAGCCTATTGTACTGCAGACTCCAGTTCGAAATACCTCCGGCCATCGGCTGTTATGATGCTATAAAATTGAAGAGGTTTTGAGCAAAATCATTTGATTCCTGGGTTTTCAGTTTCACATGAGACGGCAAATAATGGTGGAGAGGGAACTCTCGTTTAGTTAAATTAAATTTTATTGCATTCATAACGCAGCCACAGAAAACCATAATGATCCCAAGACCAGAAATATACGGGAGTAATTATGATGTCCCAGAATATCTTGTTTTCGAGAGGAAAGATGTACTAAGACAAAATCACTCTAGCTTCTTATTCAACATTCGTCTTTATGTCTAAGCGAACGGACGAATCGTTAGTTAGTCTCCACGTACGGTGTTGCTTATGACGTACGAAATGAAATTGGGTTTGAATCCAAGTTCTCGGGTACAAATGAAGTAAAAAAGGTCAATCCCTGATTGACCTTCAAACATGATTTTTATATCGCAGGATTAAAGGGAAAAAAACTTGGCAAATGGATTTAAACAAGTTTTCCTCTCAGTCATTCAAAATCTTTCAATTATATGCTCTTTTTTTTGGTAAAAAAAAGGTAAACGTGCATACGTTTTTGTAGATATACGTAGCTGCGATATGACCATGCTTATTCGGCTAGCCAATAATTGGAACTCCGGAGGCCACTTTTTAAGTCACTTGCTAGTATTTTTGGTTGAGAGCTTGGGATCATACTCATGCTTGAAAGGACTTGATCCACATTGAGGTGGTTGTAATTGATTTTGGACCTACGATTACTCTCTATGATAAGAATAGTCTACTTCTAATAGTCTATGGGTCTACTTTTCATTCCGCTCAGATTCCCAAATCCCTTTGACGCTATATTTCTCAAAATTATCAGAGATCCACCTTACTATTAGATGATAGCATTGTCATGGAGAGATGGAAGTGGCGTACCACGTTCTTTCAAGATGCAATTCCGTCCTTTGGATCTAATTCTGCATTGAGAACAAGGACGTCCCACTCGAATATATTCGAGATAATATTTGGGCCTCTTTCAAAGTTTCGGCCCTATTTTGGAAGGACCTGAATATATGTTTTACCTCTAGAAACTTTGAAAGAATATCGGAGAAAACAAGTACGGCCTATTCAATGAAGATCGCCTATGTGATTGGAACGCAAGGATCAATTACACTCTTTCTTCCATTGGGTGGACATTGGTGAGAAGTTTTTTCTCGCGGATACGTCATTTGCAATTTTCATAAAACAGTGGGCACACGGTGTGGTGCAATAGCAGTGTAAGAGCGTTACAAGTACAGTACAGTATATCGCGTTCTAGGGAAATATTCTTTCTACTTGCGCTCTTAGAATTTTGCGCCGTGGCGCAATCCAAATGCAATCCTCTTCTTTTCCGTTTGACTAGAAGCAAGTAAGGAGGAAAGCGGGGAATCCCTTTGATGAGAGGAACGGTGACGCCCATCATTTCCCAGACCTCTCGATTGAGTTCTACTTTTTTTGGATGACATATGTATCGATAAAGGAGTATGCCAAGTATTGGCCCTCAAACCATTTTCAAAGAAATGTGCATATTTCAAGGGGGCGTCTTTAGGCAAACCTAAAAATGCAATTTTTTTTTCAAATCTGATCAGTTTGAAAAAGTTAGGCTAAGGATAGGCTAAGGTTAGGTTAAGGTTAGTTAAGTTCGGTTAGGTTAGGTTAGTTCATTTTTTTGCCTTAAACCAATTTTGATTAAATTAATATTTCGTAATCGGTTTCACTAGTGAATGAGAAATGTATAATTTTCATCCAAATGTAAAGGGTTAAAAAAAAGGTTAAGTTAGGTTAAATGATGTTGCTGCTTTAAATTGGGACTTCCAATAAATGACATTCCACATTCTAACAACTTAGAAAGAACATCATTTTGGCAGCAAAAGGTGAACTTCAGCTTGGAATTAGAAAATCTAGCAAGAATGCTTGTATGTATGATTCATGATATAAAAGTAAATGTAAATGCATGTTTTCTGATGGAAAAACTCATGCAAAATAACTTGATCTTTACATACCCTACCCTAACCTAACCTAACTTTTCCAAACCCTTCAGATTAGAGTAAAAGTGGTATTTTATTTATCTGCAAAGGAAACCATTTCAAATGATATATGACTCATTGGATTCTGTTTAAGGGCCAAAATAACTTTATATTGGGCATACTCATTCATGGCGCTGAATGTTATTGATTCTGTTATTCGAGATCATTCGTAATTTCATGGCGATGAAATCCGGAATATATCCGGACATTTGATGGACAATATTGCAAGCTAATAATGGCAAGCAGCAAAAAATTGTTATCCATGTTTGGGTTCGACTTGGAGATTGAAATTCAACGAGAGCGAGAGAGAAAGGCAGAAGTCTGCTTTTGAGATAAGAAATGGAGAGAGAACGACGTGAAGAAGTCGTGGAAGAAAATTATCGCGGCCAAAAGCTGCGACCCTTTCCTGACCCAACTGGGATGAGGAATATAAGCATGTAAAAAACCAAATCTAACCTAGCAAAACCTAACCTAACTTAACCCACACTAGTCCTCCATATTTCACGAATGGTTGAGAATTTCCTTTTCAAGGATTGCGTAACAATGTGAAGAGACAAGCAGAATTTCCCAGTTGTGAAATACGACAGGGGCGGAGACAAATATTAATTTACAAGAATATTAAAAACTCGAAATTTGTCATACTTACAAGTTTGCACACGTAATGAAGTTTCACAAATAGTATTAAAACCGTCAAAGAACATTAAAATTTCCTATAAAATACGGAACTTGCATGCGAAGCTATATTATACTAATACCGAGATTGGACTTAAAATCAGAAATAGTCTTTGGATTTTCATTTCCAATTCAACAGACTTCCCGAGCGATGCATGTCGTCTCAGCCTAGAAGGTTTCCAACGGTTCACGAGCACAATAGGTACGACAGATTGGAAGTGTCACTTCTAAAACAAAAAACGATTCGTGTGAAGGTAATTTAAGGTGGACCGTTATATTGGTTTAATGTGAGGGTTTGATCGGAAAATTGCCCAACTTTGAACAGTTAATGCGTTAAACTGTTAATGCGTTCGAGAACTTGTTTTCTCGTGTGTAGTCCTGAAAATTAGTTACTTGCTAATTTCTTTCGTCTTTTTTCAGCTCACCGTATCCAAGGGATTGACTGCGACCAGACCTTGATGTACACTCGCCCTCCAGGCTTGCCAGAGCGTTATGATACCAGCCAAAAGAAAAGTTTGTAAGTTAAGGCGGAAAATAAGCAGCATTGAATTTGCTGGAAGTTTAAAGAGAAAGTAACATTGTAAATTATATGAAGTTCTCTATTCAAGACCAGAAATAGTTCAAGAAGATATACAGTATATGTCCTACTGCTTTGAGTAAAAAATAGCAAAACAGTCTGGTACAGTAAATATCATTGAATGGTAGGATATCCACATGGGATATATTCAAGATAAAGAAGTGGAACCATATTTAAATACAGATGCTGCATGATAGTTATGAATGCCAACTGTCTCCCCTTTGTGCTCTATCGCTAGATGGTCTCGCGAATACATCTACATATTTATATCTAAATCTATTCCAAAGTGAATACTGAATTTCGGGGGGGATTGTCACCATGTACATGTCCATGTAAGAGGGTTGGTACGAAAGCAATGCCACCTAATATTTATCTCATAATCATAGTGACTTGCGCGACATCTAAATAAAAGGTTTGAGTCTCCCGCTCATTTGAAGGTGAGTGGCGCTCTGATCAGTGACATGATAATATCATACCACCCTCTGAAAATGACTGCTTCGCAAGATATACGTACAAAGCAGAGAGCGGATTTGTTTACTGCGGAAGAAGTTTGTCAGTGGATATTCATAGGCGCCTTTAAAATGTGCACGGGGACTGTACCGTTAATGTGAGCACTGTTAGATATTGGGTAAGTCGTTTCAAGAGCAGTGAAACGGACATCGCCGACAAATCTCGAAGTGGCAGACCTACAACAACAGTGACACCATAAAACAAGAGCCGGATTGATGCGCTCATTACATATGATCGCCGCATCACAACACATGGCAGGCAGTGGGTATTAAAGAACCACCGGTCATAAACACAGTACAGGAACTCGGATACTTCAATATACAGGGTGTCCCAAAAGTCCTTGTGCAGTTTTAAATTTTAATAACTTAAGATGTATACATGTTACAGACTTACAATGAACAACATTTGAAAGCTTAATTATTGACGTTTTTTATGCGTTAGTCTTTTAATTTAGGCAAATACCTTTTTTTATTTCCAGATTTATTACTCTATTGAAAATGGCAACAGTAGATGAAAAAGTGAACTGTATGCTATGGTTGGCAGAATTAAAGTCCACATCAGCTTTCTTTTTTGAAGAGTCAACAGTCAATGGTGAACCTTACCTTGCAATGTTGCAGAATTTATTCATCCCTGAACTAGAGAGGTTAAATCTTTTAAATAACACCATCTTTCAGCAAGATGGGGCACCCTGCCATTATGCTCTGCGTGTGCGGCAGTTTCTGATTGACACTTTCTCAGACAGGTGAATCGGTAGAGGGCCTCTTGCTTGGTCACCTCGGTCACCTGATCTAAGACCATTGGACATTTTTGTGGGGTCACGTCAAAACAGTTGTCTATTCCTCAAAACCTCGTTCTTTTGATGAACTTAGGGTTAGAATTACAAATGCAATCCATGGAATCACTGAGCAGCAGCTGAGGAATGTTTTCACTAAGTTAAAAAATCGGCTTGAACAATGTATCACAGACGATGGCGGTTATGCTGAAGTTTAAGAAAAAAAATATGCACTGTTTTAAAACTTCAATAATTAAACTTTGAAATGTTGTTCATTGTGAGTTCGTAACATTTATACATCTGAAGTTATTACAAGTTAAAACTGCACGAGGACTTTTGGGACACCCTGTATATGCGCGGCGGGTCCCAAGGATGCTGACGGAAGAACACAGAGCCGACCGGAAGTCTATCTGTATAGAACTCTTCGAGCACTACGAAGCTGAAGGTGAGGACTTTCTGTCACGCATTATCACAGGTCTAAGGAGTGGCACCATAGGACGTTGCCGCCAAAGAGGAGCTTCGGAACACAGCCTTGTACGAGTGAAGACATGACATCTGTGTGGACAATTCTCCCCCATCCTGCCTATAGCCCGGATTTTGCGCGATTAGATTACCATCTCTTTGGCCCGCTTAATGATGGATTACAGGGACAAAATTTTGAGGATGACAATGACGTGATAAAGAATGTTCGTGACTGGCTCCGACGTTGTGACAAGGAGTTTTAAAACTCCGATATGCAGCACCAGGTTCAGCGTTGGCAAAAGTGTTATGCATTTGACGGGGACTAAGTGGAGAAAGAGCCTTATGTTTGTAGATACGTATGCATCTTCCCTGTAAATATCATTGTAATTGTAATTATATTTACTGATTTAAAAAATAAGAGGCATTACTTTCGTACCAGCCCTCATATATGCGTTGTATACCCATCCATCCATCTATATTATATTAATAAGTAAAAGGCTAATCTTTGCGTCATTCTCGAGAACTCCTCTCAGACGGATGAACGAATTTTAATAATTGAGGTGTCAATTGAAAGCTCATGACGTGGAGGAAATACTAATTGGGTCAAAAGTTCAAAGAGTACGCTGCAAGCGTGGTTTCCACTTGTTTTCTTGTCTTCCTGCGCGGCAGAGGCATGCAGGGGTTTACTTTTCCGAGTTGAAACTCGATCAGCCCGATTGGAATCGTGGCCCGCTCCCAACCCGGAACGCGATCACCGACCAAGCCTTGCTGCTCCGAGGCGCGGATTGAGTTGTGCTGGCATGGCCGGTCCACAGCCCTTTCAGGCCTCTAAACTTGAGAACTCTGATGACGTAATAGCCCCAAGAGGTACGAAGGGACCCTCGCAGATCCGCGTAGAAACGCATTTTCGGATGGAACGGTTCGGAATGAAGGGCAGTCTCTGCAAGAGGACAGGATGACAAAGCGAGCCTTTGGCATGGGAAGTCGTCCAAAACAGTTACATCGAGAAATGTGAAACGCATGAAAATTTCCCTATACGACAAAAAAAAACACATTTCTTAGGGATGGGTTGTGTGAAATCATTCCCCGACTATCTCTTATTCATAAGCTTATACATAATACATAATAGGATAATCTGTCTGTGTCTGGGTGTCATTCTGGGGAAACTCCTCCCAGACAGATGAAAGGATTTTCATGAGTGACATGTCAATTGATAGCTTATGACCGGAGGCGATACTTCCTTAATCAAAAACCCAAAAATACGTCCCATTTTCATGTCCACATTTTGGCCAAATAGAATAGCATAATACCAAACGCTTCCCGAGGAAGTGCTCACTCGTCATGACCCGCACGCGACCAGAAACTTGATTGCCAAACGGACCGGTCCACAGTCTGTTTTGTCCTCTGAGCTTCAGGACTCGAGGTATGAAATTGCTCATTCTCTCGCACCCGACCTGAAACTAGATTGTTAACCGGCTTTCACGCCAGATGCACGGGTCAGATCGGTCCTACTGAGTCGATCAGCATCCCGGCCAAGCCCAGTAGCTTCCCCTATTCAACTGGGGAGTTCTTACATTAAGACTACGTTTCTCACTTTAAGGCTATGAAGCGGAACTCCCTGAAGATTTCCATACAGGCGTTTGGGGTTTCACTAAAGACGAAATGCATCCCCTTATAACTGATTGAAGCATGTTTGCTTTTGATTTAAAATGTATGTTGCCGTAGAATGCAATGTGATGGAACTCACTAGATGTTGTCACAAAAAGGAAAATGGGGAGTCTCTCATGACGGGAACCATCCTCCCTTTCTCCATATGATTACTGAGAGCTCTAAATTCGTTCTGTGTGCCGTTTGGTGTAATTTGAGACCGGGCGGCGATAACTGTTTGGTGAAGAGTTCAAAATGTTCTACTATTTTGACGTAATGGGGCATAATTTTGGCGAAAAGAATGTCATTGTAGTGGATGCCTTCCTGGGCGAAGTGCTCACAACCAGCAATGAGAGGATGAGGCATTGTCAGCTACGGAAGTTCGTGCTATGGTATTAGACAAATGCTGCCAATGATCATGTCACACTTTGTCGCGTTACCAGTGCCGTCTCTGGTTTAAGACAGTGCTTCACATATGTTTGCAGCATTAGGTTGGCGCTCCAATATTATTGTTTCTTTAAATTTTGGCATTAAAAAAGAGCCACAAAAAAATGGGAAAGTTCAAACTATTATGCGGCGGGATCTACTGAATGTGCGAGAAAGAGAAGTTCTGGAGTCACAGTCATTGGATAAAAGTGCATGTCGACGTTCGCAAAACGCTGTTTCGCAGGTTGCTTCCACGAAAACAGTGGAACTGACGAGGAAAGAGCAGAAAGCCTTGAACGAAATGTTCTAATTCGACTTAGTTCAGCCCGTGCGCTCATGGGCTTTTGCATTAGTCAGGAGTAATGCGGTAACTGATTGCTGCTCACTAACAAAGTAATTAATCTTGTTCACATCAAGATCCGCAAGATGCACATGTGGATTTTATCAATGAGAAATTCATAATAATCCATTCCATTGATGTATTCCTAATCTTTGAATTTGTTAATTCCAGGCTACATTAGACAGTGAAATGCTCAGCTTCAATGAATGGTCTTCCATTCCATTGTATTGAATGTTATACCTTTTGAATTTGACAACATTCTTGTTGAAACTGAATGTAGCCTGACCTGTTCTGTGAGAAGCGAGCGACATTTGATAGTCTGTAGCTGCAATTGACTACCTCTGAACCAAAAATGTCATAATGAACGTTTGAGTGAGTAAACCTGAGTAAATGCGCTGATTGTGTACCCATCCCATTTCTTGTTCTTGATGTAGCGGAAAAACTTGACACCCTTAAAAGAATATTAAAAAAAACATCTAGGCCCGCAACCCGCACATCACGCTTGTTTATATTTGCGCCCAATTTCCCGGAACTAAGTATTAAAGCCGTGTAAAAATCCATTGATTTTGATAAAGTGATGAAGATTGAAATGTTCATCATGAAAGACACTTCATTAAAACATGTATATATACTAATATGAATATAACGAGAAAATAGGAAATATAGTAAAAGGAGATGGTGGAATTAGTGGAACAATATTTATTTGTGAGATGAAGTGAATATTTCTAAATTAAGTCAACATATTACACAGACGATACTTCTTGGAGGGAATTGCGCTAGTCTGAATAAAGAAAGAATTAATCCATTTCATATTCCTATTTTTAGACGTACATGAGGTAACTGGTCTGTACATTTACTCCTGTTTACTTCCGTTGCAGACGTCCGGACTCGTTGAATGACCCCACGTCGGTTTTGATGGACATAACCTGCCCACCACCGACATCAGTAAGACTTCCAGTACATATCTACTTAGTTATATGGTTCGTTAGGGAAATCATTGTAAACATTTCGAGAATGTTAACCATTTCTACAATTACTTGTTTTACAGCGTAATTTGTGTAGCCCAGAGAAATACTACCACGAAGAAAATGCATGCCATTCCCTGCCAGAAATTCCCGGTCTTGAAATATTCCATGATATATTCTAGTGATTCATTACTGCAATAGTATAATATAGCATATTTTACACAAAATGGTCTATTGAAAAATGCTCCCTCTAATCTGCAGAATCTTTTACTTGCATAAAATGGACTATGTTTGTGTACGTAATGCTTATTTGTGAACTGGTTTACACTCTCCCAGAAGGAAAAATACAAAATGAAAAGCTGAAACCATTGCTCTTCTTGCCTCAAACCGGTTTTCGTGATCATGGTGACCATTGCAATGCACTTGCCCGAAATGATTCAGAAATATCAACTGTTTTCCGATCTGAGAGAGCCAGGAAAAAATATTTACCTTCATTTTCTAAAACAGTGATGTCAAATTCGATTAGGCTGTGGGTCGGGCGGATGCTTATAGGGGTGATGGGGGGCCTCAAGAAAAATCTAGCATCAAATATTTCATACAAATAAATATGTACTGACACAACCAACTGCATTTCCATAACCATGGGCTATGACTTGCGAACTTGACAGAAATTTGCCAACCGGAAAAACAAATGAATCCGACCCGCGGCTTGTCTGTTAGACACGTCCGTTTTAAAGTACTCGATCAATTTGTGGACAATTACAGCTATTTCATGGCTCGAAATTCCGTGTTACACAACGTATATGGAGATGAATTGTTTCTTTAAGTTATATATTCATGTTCGCCCAAGAATGAGTTCCATTACATGCTGGTTAAGACTCACACAGAACATGTCAAAATTGTCGCTGGCACATTTCAGCAAGTCGCTCCCGCTCTTTCGCCTACTTATCCGTAACCCATTTAAAGACGAATACCACAACGCAACAAACCCTGAAAGGAAGCCTGGAGGTATTGTCTCCTTCTGGGGACCACTCCTAAATATTGATGATGACGAGAGCATTTGAATGATATTTCATGTATGATTACAGTTCTTCCTTTCGGGCAGGGTTTGGGTGAAGGGTAGTGCCCCAAACAACGCCCCAAGAGGAGGTTCTGTTCATCCTGGAGGGGGGGGTGTCCCAATACCAGCTTCCCAGCTCGAGAGGAAAATATGTTGTTTCTTTACCCAAATGATTGTGTCACGTATTGAAGTGAGGATAGTCCCAGCATTAATACTTGACGGAGATTCTTAGGTTTTGGGTTCGGTGCAGCAAACTCAGGAAAGGAAACTCCCTTTTCACTCTCAAAGCGAAGGGGAATTTATGTTCCCGTTCTCTACCTCCTTGATCGATCCCAAGGCCATGAAAACAAAACCCAAAAGGAAAAGAAAGAAAGGACAGGAAACACACAGACACAACTCAAGGAACACAGAGAATGGCCGCGGACCCAAGGGAAATTTACCCCAGTGAACAAAACCTCCCTCTCAGGCCCATCCAACGCGTTACTCTCTGCCTTTCCCATCCACACTCTCCCCGAGTCCCCTTCTCTCTCTCTCTTACTATATCCCCCGCTCCTTTCCCAGTTCGGAGGTTCCACCTTCTCTTGGGACGGGACCCCTTATTGATACGGAACATTTTTAACTCCTTAAATGGACTCGCCGCATATGTGCGGTCTGGCACCTGCCATCTCTCAATGGAATCACCGCACATATGCGTTCAAAAGTTCCCAGTTAAGGGGTTAATGACCCTAACCGAAATTTGGGTGGTAACTTAACAATCTTTTTGTCAACCAGCTGCTAGCTGCCCTATGGTGAATAACCCGTCGCGGAACTGTGATTATTTTTCATTTCAGGTTTCCTAAGGAAACCTGAAATGAAAAATATATTTCAGACACTCTGAGAAAGCAATAAAAGTGTCCCTCAAAATTTCAGCACTTCATTAGAAGAAATTTTGTGAAATAAATGTGTTCGCCAGTAACAGCAAACATTTCTGATCGGCGCAAAAAATGCTCAGCAAGGAGAGGTTTGGTGGATTTTGAATTACTCGGCAGCGAATGTGTTTAATTGCATCCCTATCCTTGTCTGGGGCACAATGATTAACTGCAACCACCCTATGAGACTGTGGTGATTCTTCTGGACAATAAATACCTCTACGAAAAGGTCCTGAAGGAATCCAATAGGTTTTCCAAATGGGAAACCTACAAGATTCCTATAGAAATCCAATAAGTTTCCCGTCGGAAACTAAAGGAAATCGACAGGAACCTATAGGATCTTTAAATGATTCTAATAGGAATCTTATGGGTTTTCAGATAAAAAAAACTGTGGGGTTCCAATATATTCATGTGCATTCCTCTAGGACTGTTTCATGAGAGTAGTCAAACTTGCCTGAAAGCAAATTAGTTTAGACGAGGGAAAAAAGGAATACTACTTGACCCAAGCGCTTGAACGGGGGAACTAGGAAATAATGTAATGGTCGTCATAGTAACGTGTCATGGTTATCGTTTTCAATGAAAAAAGAATATACATTTTCCAATGATTCTAGGTGTGCCAATATGTTTCATCATATGATTCTGAAAGTGGCAGCCAGAGAGCAGAAATTATTCGCACCACCAATGGAGATGGAAAAGGAACATGCAATTCTGAAATTCCGAATCTGCACAGTCATATGAGTATCCAGGTCCATACTATCGAGACTAACTGACTAATGGCGGGATAGGGACTATACCTGGCACTCACATGGTCATAAACTCTCTCTCATCCCTTAGCAGTAAATCCAGTTATTGAATCATGTTAATTGTAAAGCAAAGGAGACTCTTCTCTACACTTTCCTATGGATTGAAAAAGTTCCAGAATAAAAACCATAATTATGTAATGAAGGACAGTGCAACTGCTGCGTACTCTTAAGTTCGATGATTATTGTCATATCAGATGACTATATTTGTCTTTTATGAGAGAAGCGCATCTATGAGCGCATTTAATGTCTGTGAATGATTCATGATGACATTAAGAAAATGAGGTCAGATCTTTAAAATTCATTCGTTCATGCATAATACTTATTCAGGAAAACGACGAGAGGCAGCTTGGATGGCTTAGGTCAAACTCCACATTTGGTGGTGTGAAGGACAAAATTGCAATTTTCCAAGTGAACACGAAGGTAGTCCTTGCTGAAAATGGTTTGGAGAGGCGTGTCATTGGAAATGCTTCATATAGCGCCTCCCGTTTTATCCTCGTCATTGGTGCGACTGGTGCGGGTAAGCAACCATTTCTTTATAAATTATATTCTTTAAATATTATTAAATATTAAATTATATTCTTTATAATATGCAAATTTGGGAATAACTCAGCTGGCATAAAATGTCCATTTAAGATCGAATGACCATATCTTCTTTAATGCAGGAAAGACCACATTCGTGAATGCACTCTTCAACTACTATGTTGGTGTAAACTACGACGACGATTTTAGGTTTGCAATCGCCTCCATGCCAAATGAAGATAATGAAGAAGAGAGTCAAACTGAAATTGTTACAGCATACACTATTCAAAATCTTCATGGATCGAGATTCAGATACAGCCTCACGATCGTAGACACACCTGGATTTGGGGACACTGGTGGGAAGGAAAAAGAAGAGAAAAATTGGTTGAAGGTGAAGTATTTATTCAAGAATGAGGATTTTGGACTTGATCGACTTCATCTCGTGGCTTTCATTGTCCCGTCCTCATCGCAACGTCTTTCTGCGAATGCAGAGGTGGTTTATGCAAAAATCACCTCCATTTTTGGAAAGGATGTAGAGAGGAACTTCCACATTGTCATTACACATTGCGATATGAAACCAAAGAAAGAACATCCAGTGATGAAGGCCTTGAGGAAAGCTGAGGTGCCCATGGCATTCCAGCATTACGTCAATCTTCAAGCTATTATGGCCAAAAGCAAAGAGAAAGATATAGGACTTCAAGCTTGGAGAAAGCAGAATGGAGCATTGAAAAATATGTGCGAGTTCCTAGACGAAGGTGCAAAGCCAGTGACTCTGACGTTAACCAAAGAGAATTTGAAGGAATTACATGACATCGAGACTGAACTACTAAAGCTGGAAAGTCTCGTAACAGGTGAACCTCTGATGTATTTACCAATGCCAAATGTAAAAAAAACAACATTCAATAGAAATGGACGATGACACCGCGCATCGATCAAGTGCAGCACATTTAGGCTGAAGTTGGTTTTGCCCTGTCGTATTAATTTTAAAGACAATCAGAACTGATCTGCAGTCGTCGTAACGGCTGCGTGACGCTAAAGTAACTTAAAATGTTTGAAACTTAATACGTTTATTTGTACGGGTGAAACAAACATAATCAATGCATTCGGTTAAAATAAATATGTTCCTTTTCTCGGCGAGTGATGTGAACTCTTACCTTTTCATACATTTTCGTATTTGAATCAAACAACCTGTTCTCCGTCGCTCAAAAGAGATTCCTGCAAACTAAGTTTAACTGACCGGCACACTTGCTCACACTTGTTCACCGAAATCTTTCCAAACTCTTCCGAAGTTGATGCCTCATAAAGCATTACAACATCTATACTTCTTTTTCAGGGAAGAGTAAGACAAATCGTCCTGCCGAGGAGGAATTCCAGGAAGAAATGAGTTTGATGAATTCACTGCATGAAAAATTCCAAAAACACAAGTCCAAGGCTATGAAACCTTACCGGCCATACATTCGCCAGTTTATTCAAATACTCTTAGAGGAGGATGAAGAATCACTAAGAAAATCTAAAAATGAACACTTCGACACCTATGAGCAAGCCATGAAGAAGGTGAAGAAGATTCTCCATGAGAAAGAGATCCAAGGGAAAGCTAGGGAGAAAGAGCTGCAAAGACAAGCTGAGGAGAATCATAAAGGAATCTTCTCCCGAATTACATCTTTTTTCAGATCCAAATGATGCATTCTTGGGGTCTGGAAAAGAGTATGTGCAAGTTGATGAGATTTTGCCTTTTGAACAGTTTGAATAGCGGCAGTCCAGGGTATCGATTACAATGATGACTAAGGCAAAAAGCAGTTACATTACATTATCATCATGTCGAAGGGTGATTATGTAGTTTTGACATATAAATTCCTGCATAGCAACCTGATGAACCGGATTATTGAAATATCTGGAGACATCAAGTAACTGGGAAACAAATCCATCGATCTCCATCCATGTTCATCCATCAATACTCATCTAAATCATGGGTAGCTTCTACACTAGACTGTCATGACCCTTTAGTTACAAGCAGTCACTTTCATTGTTCGAATGAACACCGTAATATAAGGAATACAGATATGTGCCAAAAGAGGAATTTAATATATTTCATTCTTGTCATGGCCTTTAATTAGTCAACAGGAACCAACATAACATATAAGGCGAGCATGTCGATATGTCTGTGGAGTTTGCACGAGTTGTATTGAAGGCGTACCTAACATGTACATTTTAAAGGACATAAATCCATAGATTCATGGTCAGCGCTTCAGGGTGCAATGTTTACTTTACAATGAGCTTCATTTTCTAGACAAGTGATACAAACTACTTTCCTCATGGGAATTTAAAAACTTCATCGTATGATGCTCAAATGAAGATGTTGATGCAGATGGTTACCGTAAAAGTCACAGTAATGGGTCACAGAGTAATATTCGGAGTTTTTTCAGTCAAATGAAACTCTAGTATCCATATTTGCTCCTGCACTGAATACTAAGCCTCTTCGGTTCATTCATAACCACTTGAAATGGGAGAAAATCAAGTTTCCCACCCCTTTATTTGGACCCACCATATATAAATGTTCCAAAGCCGTCTAATACTAGTAAGTTTGTTTGCCCTTCGGGCAAACAAACTAGCAATAGTCGCAACTTCGGCGCTCCATTATCTTGAATAGTTATTAATTAATTTAATCTTTAGTTAATGGCAAACACGTAGAGTACGTCCCCATTGAAATACGTGGCGTATGGGGACGAAAGTCTTCATTTTTTATCAAAACCATTACCTCTATGATTTCTAGTGTGCCTAACATGAAAATCTTTTCTTGTGCCCCATTTTGTAAGTCTGGAATACATTTTGAAATACTTCCCTCCTATAATCTACGCTAAGGAAACATAATTCAAAAGTAGGATTTTTCCTATACTCAGCCATTAAATAGGTACTTCTGCGGGAAGTTTAAATTCTCTGCCTCTGTTTCGTTGGATAAAAAAAATTCAAGAAAATGGAACTTTTAAAAGGAGAGTGCTGTTGGGTCTTAGCGAATTTTTTTTTCTTCTGAAATGCAGACTCGGGGAACTCCATACCACCCAGTTTCAGCCTTATACGTTTCCCCTTTCCCCTTTTTGAATTAGCACCAGTCCCTTACGATCGTGTATATATATATATATATATATATATATATATATAATATATATATAAATTATAATTATAATAATAAATTATAATATATATAAATTTGAAAAGTAGACATTTTTTTACGCAGCTATCCATCAGGTGCATATTTGATAAGTTTTTAACTTTCATGCGCCCTCTGTTTTACTGAATCAGAAAATTCGTGAAAATACGCCTTTTCCAAATATGTGCATCCCACCTCGAAAAAATTCCCCCGGGGGATGTATCGAGACTTAACATTTTCTTTAACTCCTTGTCTCATTAGTCACATTCATGCTTTCCATGTTCATCAGTTTAACTGATGCAAAAAAATTGGTTGAAAACATCTCCCTTTGAAATTTGTGTCCCCAGGGCATTTACTTCCAAGGTCTGATGTTTTCTTCAGCATCCCAATAGGTAGTTATAAACCAAGTTTCATCTTTCCACACTAGCTCAATACGCCAAGGAAAACAAATACTTGAAAACGTCGGCTCACAAAATTATGCCCCCAGGGCATGGATATAAAATTTTGCACATTTCCTGAACTCATCGTCTTGGTAGGCATGTCCATGCCAAGTTTCAGCTCTCCATGTCTCTCCGTTTTACTGAAGCAAAAATAATGTTATGGAAGGGGAATGAGTAACGGGACATGAAAGGCAAAAAAGCCACGATTAAGCCAAGGAATGTCCGGGAATTGAACACGACCATTCTGTTTGCCAGTTAGGTATGCTACTACAGCACCACCGAACCCAGCACATTCAGTGGAAGTTCTGAATGCCATCGTCATCTGTCATTAAATATATTTAAGAAAAACGTTTCCCCAAAAATGTGTACCCCCAGGTCATGTACCTCCAAAGTCGGATTTTTTCTGAACTCTGAATCCCAAAAGGTACATGTGTACCAAGTTTCAGATTTCAAACCCTTCTAGAACATGATTAGAATTAGCGTCAGTCAGTCAGTCACGATCATCTATATACTGTACAGGGTGTCTGAAAAGTCACTCCCTATTTTTAAATCGTCATTGCTCCTAATCCAAAGGAGATATTGAAAATTTTCTTTAACTGAATTGAAGCTTATTTTTTACCGTTTACTTTATAACAAAATCGAAAAGCTTTATTACAAAGTTAAACTTCAACGTAGGCTCCAGCATTGTCCACACAATTCTGTAACCTTACCGGTACATTTTCAACAGATTTTCTGAAGTCACTTGGTGCATTGCCTAGAATATCACGATTTTTTTTTCAAGTTCATCAATCTTCCTTGGTTTTGATTTTTAAACTAATTTTTTTCGCCCAGCCCCATAGAAAGAAGTCGCACAGCGTTAAATCTGGACTTCGAGCAGGCCATTTCATTGGCCCTCGACCAGAGGGTGTCTGAAAAGTCACTCCATCTTTTTAAATTGCTATTACTCCTAAACTGAAGGAGATATTGTAACCGTACTTTCGCTGTTTTCAGCTTAATCATTACCATTTATATTATACGTGAATAATGGCTGAAAAATTAAGCATAGAAGAACGAGCGACTTAATTTAATAGGTTGTCGAGCGCCAACGGAATGGCCTGCTCGAAGTAAGGTTAAGGTTACAGAATTGTGTGGACAATGCTGGAGCCTACGTTTAATTTTAACTTTGTAATAAAGCTTTTCGTTTTTGTTATAAAGTAAACGGTAAAAAGTAAGCTTCAATTAAGTTAAAGAAAATTTTTTATATCTCCTTTGCATTGGGAGCAATGACATTTTAAAAATAGGGAGTGACTTTTCAGACACCCTGTACAGTATATAGACGATCGTGACTAACTGACTGACTGACTGACGCTAATTCTAACCATGTTCTAAAGAAATTATAAATCTGAAACTTGGTACACATATACCTTTTGGGATGTAGAATTCAGAAAAAATCCTACTTTGGAGGTACATGCCCTGGGGGCACCCATTTTGGAGGAGATGTTTTTAATGAATTACAGGGTGGCCCAAAAAAACCGCACCAATTTTGATCGGCAATAACTTTTGAACGAATGAACCCTTTCGAAACCGGGATTAAAAGGAAAACGGGATTAATCCTTTTTCCATCGCCATATCATTTATCAAATTTTCCTCAACCGGAGCAATTGCAGTTTAAGAGCAAGCACCCAAAAAAGTGGATGAACAAGGCTGGCTTCTTGCTAAAACCCTTTCTGTAGCTCGTATCATCATTGGGCATCCTATGGCGATTTTCCGTTACGTCCTTCCAACTGCCATGTCTTTCAAATTTCATCCTATGAGAGTGTATTTAAAAAGTTCATTCAAATTATTTTCATGGTTGATATTCAAACGATTATTGATTCAAAACCGGTTTTGCGAGCGTGCCGCCGTTGTCTCGCTGGTAATTTTTTTTCAATTGCTCTCATACTGAGTTTCAGCAGTCAGCCATGTTTTTCTGCAGTGTAATGTAGTGTTTTTTCTTCGCTTAATCTTGAATTATTATCTTTGATCTTCAAGTTTAAATTTTACTCTCTAAAGTTTGATTTTTAGATTTTGGAACCCTTTAAAATGGTCTTGAGCGAGAGTAACAAGTGTTTGAAAACCGCGCTGCCTCAGGAAAAGAATTACTCACTGAATCAAATTCTCGCGGATTTTCTGACTCGTCAATGGAAGAAAAGAACAGTTGCGGATTTCTTTTTTAAACTTCAAGACTATGGGAGTGAAAAACGTCGTCCCGGCAGTGGGCGTCTAAAAACGGATCGTACAGAAGTAAAAACGTCGAGACTGTCGGTTCACTGATTTGCAGCCAAGAAGGCAAACCAGGCCCCAATTTAAGTGTGCGGCGTATTTCGAAAGAATCAGGCATTCCGCATTATTCAGTTCAGCGAATAGCAAAGAAGGACTTGAACCGATTTTGAATCAATAATCGTTTGAATTTCAACCATGAAAATAATTGAAATAAACTTTTTAAATGCACACTTTGAGAATGAAATTTGAAAGACATGGCAGTTGCAAGAACGCAACGGAAAATCGCCGTAGGATGCCCAAGGATGCTGCATACAGAGAGGGTTTTAGCAAGAAGCCAGCCTTGTTCATCCACTTTTTTGGGTGCTTGTACTTAAATTGCAATTGCTCTGGTTCCGTTGAATAAAATTTGATAAATGATATGGCGACGGAAAGAGAATTAACAGATCTTTCAATTCCGGTTTCGAACACGAAAAAGGTTCATTTGTTCAAAAGTTATTGCCGATCAAAATAAGTGCGTTTTTTTGGGCCACCATGTATATTTGATTCAGTCAAACGGAGAGAAATGGAAAAGCTGAAACTTGGCAAGGACGTGACTACTGAGGCACTAAGTTCAGGGAAAATGTCAAGTTCCAGATGCATAACTTAGGGGCATACTTTTTTGGGGGGTGACGTTTTAAAAAAATTATTTGTTGTCCTACTGTTTTGGCCAGGGAGAGAACGGTGGAACTTGATAGATAAGTACATATATCGAAACTGAAATCAGAAAATTTCAGACTTTGGAGGTAAATGTCTTGGGGGCATAAATTTAAGTGGGAGTTGCTTTTAATTTTTTTGCTTCAGTCAAACGGATAAACATGAAGAGCTGATACGCGACCTGGACGTACTTAATCCCAAGCAGCATGTTCACGTAAACACGATATCAATTTCTTGCAAACAATGTAAATTTCTTGCGATTGCCATGGAAATGACATCACGTTTACGTAAAATTTATGTTCCTATATTTACGTCACCAAAGTGTACGTGTATTTTACATCAACTA